>JANHGL010021912.1:0-35660 GCA_024611195.1 Ceyx melanurus | reverse complement strand
CTTTCTTTCTTTCTTTCTTTCTTTCTTTCTTTCTTTCTTTCTTTCTTTCTTTCTTTCTTTCTTTCTTTCTTTTTCTTCTTCCTTTTCTTTTTTTTCCTTGCTATAGACTTGTTCTCTAATAATGAATATCTTTGGGCTTTCTGAAGTTCATCCTGCACAGCCAGAGAGAGCTGACTGCATAAGCATTTCCATTACAGACTGTCAGGTTTATAAATTCATCTGTGTTCCTTCCTTTACATCTGTATGAGAGGAATGTGTGTAATTTGCACTACTCTGGTAAATTGAACTGATCAAATAATAAAAATACTATTCTAAAGTGCGTTAGACAATAGGCCATTTCCAGTGAAAAACAATACTACAGCAGTCATCTCAAGGTGGTTTTATTTTTGGTTGTGGTTAAATTATTAATTTATTTTTTTTTTTACCTGCTACAAAATAGCTCTGGCTTTATTTCCATTGAGCCAATCACTGCAGAAAAGGTAATCACTATAATCACAGCAAAGATTTCTGTTTGTCTAGGGCACTTAAGTGACTGCCATCACCGTAGTGTCTGAGCAGCTTCCAGAGAAGTCGTGTTTCATGGGAGGCTTGATGTCGGTTAACTTTCTTTAATTTATAAAGCAAATAATTGGGTTTGTGACTTGTACAGTCATCTCAACCATTTCTATAATTAATAATCAGCTTTTATACTGACAATACTTAGCAATCTGAGGTGATAAAGGAGAGATGCGGAAAATAAAGCTGTGAACTTTAAAAATAGTTGTGTATCTTTCTTGCACTGTCACTTTAATACAGGATACACCAATTGAAGATTATTTCTTCTTTTATGCCTAACACAAAAGCTCCATTTGCACAGATCAGGTAGCAACCAAATAATACAGTCATTTACCAAATTATTATCTCTTTGCACATATTTGGTAAATGACTTGCAAGCATACCATAGATAGGGATGCATGACAATTAAGTCAAAATTTTTTGTACAAAAAATATACAGGTGAACAAAATGAACAAAACAATTATTAAGATTATAGCTTTACACCATTGTCTCAATATGGGGTTTTGCCTTTGCAGTAGGAGTGTGGTCAGCTCTATGAACACAGAAATTATATACTTGTGCAAAATATAAACTTTTGTTTTATAAAAAAATCTTTGTATATAAATAATTTCTTTAGCATATGTGCAGTAAGCAGAGTGGTTATTTGCTGACATACAGGATATTTTGGTTCAACTTATTATGAAATGCACAGTTTTCCAAAAAGAAGGTTTTACACTTCCCTTTCCAAACTTTTCCTTCCTTTCAGTATGTGGCAAGCACACCCATGCATACAGTACTCTCTGTTCAGCCTAGTCTGGCTGTCCTGATGCTGCATATAGATGTACAGAGGCTGGAACATACAGAAAGTATGCTAATGAGTATCAATTTCACAATCCAAAGATATTTATTTAGGATTGCTAAGCACCTTAAACATAAACATCATAAAGAAATTACATATATCATTTACTCATCCATGCAAGCAACCAAACAGTTTCATGAAGTCCGCAGTATTGCCTATTTTCTCTCAGTCAAACCATGCCAATTCTTATTTGATTTTATCTATGTGAACCTACTTATTTTAACTAACTGACAAGAAAGTAAACTTTTAAAATAATATGTTGATGGTCTGCAATTTCACTTATAGTGTTTTGCCTAATAAGAAACGAATGGCAGTTACAAATCCTCCAAATCATCTCCTAATAAATACATGCATTCTTTATGAGGAGGTGGTGAGGAGGAACTATCACTTAGCTTCCTATAGTTTCATTGATAAAAATGATCTTGGAACCAGGAGACTATATTAATTTTTTTCTTTTGAATTTTTTTTTTTTTATCTTGAAGTCTGGAAGACATTTCTAAAATAGATCTATTTTCTTTTCATTCTGCAGAATAATGCATGAATGATTATAACATATGCTCTATCTCCAGTTTTTTTAACCAGTGGAAAAGTGCCTGACACAATAATCACAACTTGTTGGGTTTTCAATCTGATGCTGTCCTATTTTATCATGGTAGTTAAATGTCCATTCTTGTTCGGCGTGATAAATGTTATGGCCATTTAACAGTACCGAAAAAGAGAGACATGTTAAACCAAATATTGCTTCAGATTGTGTCTTTTATTCTCCTTTATCATCATATCTTAATTTATAGTATAATCATCATTATCACAACTGTCAGCCTCATTTAACCTTCCCTGCTCTCCCATGATTCTCCGCTGTCAGGCCTGATTGCCTGCCTTCTGCTGACGGGCTGATAATGCCTGACTGATTAGCCCTCCCCGAGAAGAAGACAATGATATATAGAACCGCACTGCTCGCTCTATATATTAATGAGGAGCTGGCAAAGCTTTGATAAGGCGGTGGAATAATCCATCAGCCAGAGAAGGAGCTTGTAAAACTGGTGGAACATTTCATGGGAAAAACACCTGGGAAGGATGTAATGACCCAGCAGCTAAATACCTCTCAGCTCTCCTTCCCCTCTTGTAATTAACATCAGATAGCTGCCGTGTGGATAGCGCCCGGGGTGTTATCAGTCCCCAAATCCCGTTTACGTTCTCCCCGGTTTGCACCCAGGGTTTTAGGGCCTTTACAACTATTTAGCGAGCGGGCAATTAATAGCTCATTTTCCTTGGCGTTAGGAACTGTTTATCTTCTGAACTAGCTCTTATCGCAGACCGTTACCTATGAATGGCGAGAGTCATCGGCGTTTTTGTGCTCTAGTTGTTACACTTACTCAGCAGAGGCCTGCTTCACCATTAGATACAAAGCTTCTGATGGCTACTTGAGTTTGAATGCACTGTTATTACAGGTATTATATGAAATTGCTTGTGTTATGTGAAGGGGATTATAGAGGTTTTGGATCAATAACTTCAGTGGATGTTGGGAGTGATTACAGTGCTCTGTCAATTTTTCCCATTTGGCTGTCAGTACTGATTTACAACACACCACCTCTTTTATTCACATCAAATCACTCATTTCATTGGTAAATTCTATATATCTCAATTTACTTTAAGTAGCTGATTTGTGTAAAATAAAATTACTTCCTCTCGTCGGTGTATGTGAGATAGTGTGTGCGCATATACACACAACAGACATAACCCTATAGAGCCATAAAAGGAAATGATGTTTCCAAAGCTCTTTGTCCTCTTTGAAAGGACAACATAAAACATCATATAGGTCACCTAAACAAAAACTAAATACATGTAGTCAAAACACTTTTCCAGTGTCCAGGGATTTTTTAACGTGTTTTTTTTACTTCCTTTACAGAAAGTGGCAGGTCTTCTGAGGTTCAGAGTATGCAGCCGAAGTCTTTACATTGCTGGAAAGCAAACAGATAAACTAAATAACGAGGCATGGCCCATGTAGGACTAGATAAACATCCCAAAGAAACTGTACTTAGTATTTCAAGCTTCAGACTTGAAGCTTGATGAAGAAGGTCCATCCCGAAAAGGAGAGCTCAAGCCAAAGTCATGGAGAATACTCAGGAGACCTACCTTATGACACTATTTGGATTGATTTTTACAGTACTGATGCACATTGACAAAGGTTCATTCCTAAGAGGAGGTACTACACATATTGCAAAGTCAAGGCCTTCCTACTGTGAGGGAATTGCATTAAAAAATAAAAAATTCAGTGTTCAAATGAGAGCTCTTAGAAATCATTAGTGATAAATTAGGTTTGGCAAAAGGAAAAGCAGTAAGATGCAACATAAGACAGCCAGGTATTCAAATACCTGTTGCAATTTTACATTAGAAGACAGAAACATCAGATACAAGCTGTTATCGGTCTGGGGGCTGCCCTGACCCCAAACCGCAACAGATTTAAAATCACCGAACAAAACTTGCTTGCTTTTCACCCAAACCAGGACACAAGCTTTCTTATCAACATCAGTGAAGTACAGATATATGTTTCCAGTTTCCAGATATGCATCACAACATGAAATAAAGTTAGGATAATTCTCAAATAAAGAGCTATCAGAGTTTTCCATTAACCTTGACCTAAAATGTCCTTGTGTTTTTTCTTAAACTAATAAACCACTCATAGGAACAGCCTATAAACAAAAAAAAACAAACCAATTAAAATCTAACAAAACAAAATAGAAAAGCTCTAATTTCATATGATTCAAATTAATAAAACCTGTATTTACAGAACTATTAACTCAGACACTTTCTGAGTGCTAAAGCCACTTCACTGAATTATTATAGAATATAGACAAATACATTTATTATAATTCCCGGAATAAAATGTCTTATTTCTTATTATCATTACTTCTATTAAAGTATACAGATTAATTTTGTTAGATTTGCAACTCAATTTTTTTCTTCACTGAAATACATTTCCCAATATAGTTTAGAAATTTTAAAACAAACAAATGCAGAATATTTAAAAGCTAACAATGTCTCTGTAAACTATGTCTGTATTTCTGAATAGTCATATTACTTCAGGTTGTACTGTTTTACAGAATATGATGCTGAAATAAGAGACTGAAGTAATCTGTTTCTTAGAATCCTAACACGAATACTTCCAGTGTTTAGCACAAAACAAGCCCACATATTATATGATAGTATATATGAGAATAAAATATAATGCAATAATTCATCTTTCTCAAAACTTTCAGTCACTAGAAACATTGGAAAAATGAAAATGGGTCAAAAATATTACATCCACTCATCTTTTGTAAGGCTGAACTGGTTGTAGGTAGAAGTAGCAACTAACCAAAATTCAAAGCTCAAAATAACAATTAAACCGATAATCCATTTATCCACAAAAGTACAGACTGCGACCCTTATTTTTACTGTATTATATCGGTATATCATATACAGTTTTGATCATCAGAGTTGATCATCAATCTTGTAGGATGAGCTGGTGGTTGGCAGGAGCAATATTAGCAGTACTGACTCCTGACCTGCACAGTATTTGAGTTATTTCTGCTTTAAAAAGTTACAGCCAAATACCTTTGATCTGAAGGCTTGGGAACTCAAGCTTGTGCTCTATAAGGGCACATGTAACTATCCTTGAAATAAAATTAGACATGGATGTAGGTAGTTTAACAAATCAAAGCTCTATTGATCCTTCACATGGATTTTGCCTCTACATCTACATTGGAAAATGTATGAAAATTAAGGATACGTGCTGCATTTGAATAACTTGTTTTATAAAGATTTACAATAGACAAAGGAAGAATTTATGTGTGGCTCCAGAAAAGTCATCACATTATCTTGGCCAAAGAGTATATGTTGCCAAATGTCCTACAAACACTGACTCATAAATGGTAAACAATAATCTTGAAGACAGTGTCACAGTATATAGGTAAAACTAAATAGAGATTCCCTTAAGAAATGCATGGACTAAACACAAACTTATGAGAAAATTAATATTCCCCCTTAACATAAATTTATCATTAAGTTCAGAGATCTCAGAGTTGATATATGAAGCTAGTCCTGCTTTCAGGGCAAACCTGTGAATAAAATTTCAGTAGTAGGAGAAGAATCTTAAACAGATGTGTAATATGTTTAAAATATATTTTATGACTCAGATCCCTTTGCCTTGATGCACAAGTTGTCATGCCCTTTGACACATCAGAATTGCTCAGCTTTCTTTGCTGCATCAGATTCTGCTCATTTGCAGTCATGTTTTGTTAGTTGGCAAGATGATAGTTCTGTGAGAGGTGTCGGAAGTGATGTGAGGGATCTACCACCCTGTGCCTGCTACCTTTGTAGTTGAGACTCGTTACTCCCCATATCCCCATGAGGAGCTGCTCCTGCCACTGGTACCAGCAAACAGATACCAGACCTCTCTGACTTTGGCTGAGTGAAACCCCACAAGTGAGCATGGTTTTCTGTTCCACAAGGAAAATTTAGACCTGCAGAAAGTTTCTCACCTCAGTTGCCTAATTCAAGCTTCAATCAATCCCTAAAGTAGGTGCAGCAGGAAAACAATTCTCAAAGCAGGCAAGGTGAAACTCAAGGCTAATACAAACATGACTGCCCATAAAACCTTGAGAAGGCTTCAAAAAATTAGTAATGAGCATCAGTTTTAAAATACATGTGTTGTTTGCAAATCTCTGTCATGCTTAAATGCCACTTTTTTTCTTTTTGTCATTTTCATGCAAATGAAAGGCAGAAAATTAATTGTTTTGATGTAAGCTTGAGAACCTCATACAGTCGTACAGCTCTAGCATTGAGGGGCTGTGAGAAAGAAAAAGAACAATTATGATACTTGTAATGAAACTGTCTGCCAGGCTGGGGCCATGGGCTAGATGCTGGGAGATAGTGAATTAAAAACTTACAGGGTAACAGAAACAATTGAAGAAGTAACTCTAGCAACTGTGTCACTATCTGAATGGTTAATGGCATAGCAAAAATTCTTCTAAATTGAACAAGTGGAAATAAAAGACTTCATTTTCCGGAATTTGTAGAAAATCAAAATATCTAAATTATATTTCTGTCCACACTATGCTGAAGCTTAACTTTTTTTTTAATGTACTGATTCATGGCAGTGACACATTTGTTGACAGTGTAGCTCCTCAGCAATGCTTCATGTAATTTACTACAAAAGTGGCATAAAATGTTTAGAAGGAAATTGGTTTGAGGTTGTTTTTGTTTTATTTTGGCTTTGAAGGAAAGAAGATGAAACTCAGATTCTTTTTTTATAAAGTTTCTCTGAAACTAGAGAGCAACATTATACTTTTTTTTTTTCCTTAAGTAAATTTATTCATTTTTTTTTTCCTTGAAAGGATGTTTTCATGGTATTTGGATAAACAAGCTAAATCAGGATGCTATTTGGACTCTGTTGTGATCAGGTCTTACATAAAAAACCTGTGAGCTCCTGAAGATCATTTTCCTGAAAAAAAGAACACAGGGATTGTTCCTGCTTGTTGTTTGCCTGTGTCTTTCAGTTGCCTAAACAAGAAAACTTAGTTGCCATACTTGTCTAATCAAGCAACTGTGCTTGAGATAGTTGAGAGTCTCCAGGCTGCCTCTCAGCCATCAGTGCAAAGCAGTGTTGGTGTTTCATATCTCCTGCATTATACCTGCTGCCATAAGGATGTCTCAGACAAGCTGAGTTTTCTCAAAAGGTTCTAGGTGTCTAAGTTTAGACAACTGTAGGAAGTTCACTATACCGACAGCCAGATAAATGGATTTTCTTGTCATATCTTTCCTGCTGAGTGCTGATTGGTAACTTGAAAATAATGGTTTTCAGCGCTACCTGCATGTGTAAGGCTCCTGTTCGCTTCAACAAACCTACTGAAAAAAACCCAACAAACTCTACTTGAAAAAGAAAAGCTCTAATTCCTGTTACACGGAGAAGGTAGCTGTTGATTGCTGAAGTCAAATGACTTTACCGCATGTGCAGCAGGTTCAGGATTTATGCTTCATGACTTTCAAACCAGTGCAAGACATCTCAGGCAAGTATCTTCAAGGCTCTGATTTTATAATTGTTAAATCATACTTAAACATGCTGCTTCATTTATGATACTGTTGTCAAGATGCTTCGTAGAAGCTGTTTACCCTTATACAAGTGCACAAGGTGAATATTACACATAGCTCATGGTGACTTTATGTGGATGCAACTTTCTTGAAACTGGAACTGTATTTGCATAGCTGATCACTACATGACAGAATAAATCTTTGCTACAGCCAAGAAATGACCTGAAAAGTGTGACCCAATTCCCCCAGTCTTCCTTTGCAACAGTATGAGGACAGAGTACCTACTACAGAGTACTTGCAACTGCATACAGCAGATTGTCACTGTATTGGGTCATTGTTAATATCCTTTTTCACAAGTAACACTATCTTTTTCTATTTTCACCCTCACCTCCCCAGTCATTACACATTTATTTTAAAAGATATCCTCTCTAAAATCCTACAGCCCAAAGCTTCCTTTCCATTACTCCCCACTAATCCTTGCACTCCCAGAAATCACAGTAGGTCAAGTACTTATGCCCCATGGCTTTCAGTCCTACAAAAGAGGAGCCGGGCTAGAAGGCTCTTAGAAGCTTTGCCACAGATCATACTTGAGGGCACTTATGCATAGTCCTGAGCTAGTGCACAATGTTTGCAAAACACAAGCCTCTGGTTTTCACTTGACAAAAGTAAATTTCAATGCAGATATAAAATTAATAAGATAGAGCAGCTTAACCTGGGATGAGCATTGCAGGTATGTGCTGATCAAATGTGCTTGTGAGGCTTTTGCTCATACACTGGAGATGAGTGTGCCACTCCAGACATTCCTTGTGTCAGTACCTCTGTGAAAAGGCAAGAAATCCTCCTTATTTACCTATGTATAATTTACCTGTGGGGTAGATGACTATACCTTGTGGTTTCAGTTTCAGCACATTGTTTGAACTTTGTGATGTGCAAAGTTGGACGCACAAGCAGGCTTTCAATTCAGTCTGAACTGCTGTACTCTGCCTCAGAAATGCTTTTATCCCAGATGAATGTGTCTCAAGCATAGCTCAGGATTTTATCTAAGCCTTTTGACATGAATTTTCCAGTTCAACATGGGGTTAGGACCCCAGTGCTCATGTCTCTCAGCCTTGATGTCAGCTTTCCCTGATGTAAAATGGGATTAATGATTTTATTTTTTTCTTCTTCTTTTTGGTTTTTTGTTTTGTTTTGTTTTTTCTTTTTTCACCTGCAGGCAAAATGTTAAGAAGGACTGGAGATTGCCAATCACCATGTACATCATTTGCAGTAAGGATCTCTGTCTCCCTTTACAGAAAGGGCAAAAGTGATACTTCACAGATCTCTGTGCCTGGCCCTGCTGAGAAGGACTACAAGACATGGGGCTACCTGCAGCCTTAGCCTTGGGCAATTGATTTTCAGGGGAGCTATAGGGATATCATTCTTGGGTGTATGAATGGGAAACCAAAGCTGTCAGGTCAGAGCTAGCTTGACCCTCACTTTACCTGCCACCTCAGGTAAAGAAAAGGCTGATTTCCTGGCTCACAAGAGCATTCCCACACTATGGGGGACCTGATGGGGGACATAAATCCCAAATGCCCCACCCAATGCCATTTTGAGGTGCTTTGCTTCATGTGGGTGAGAGAGGCTGCAGTTAGAGCATTCATTGGGACATAAAGTATCAACACAAGGACTTAGTAAGAAAAACTACTGACAAACATGGTGATAAAATCTTCCTGTGACAAGTGCCTTCTCTCTGATCTCAGTGATTATATGTGACTCCCAGAAACCCACCATCCTCCATTTTGCCTGATTTACAGTTCTGGATTTTTCCACAAGTATTAATATACATGATCAGTGTTTTATCATGAGTAATATACAGTCCTTTGAAAATAGGAAAATACCTGAGGTGGCAGAAAGGCTGGGGACAGATTGGGCCAGAGGTTTAGAGGAACCTACTAATTCTGGAAACACTGTGCAAAAACAGGTTAAAAGTCAGGAGCTATTTTCAGCACAAATGTTCATAATTCCTTTGATCAGTCATGACAGCAAATCCAGAAATAGTCAATGTCCTTCTGATTCCAGCCATTTGAAAGGCATACTTTTCTCTCCCTCTCCTTATCACATATGTCTTCTCCAGAAAATGGAACAAAAAGGGTGTTCAATGCATTTTATTTCTTAGTATGCAAACACCTGGTTATCAGTTGCACACCTGGTATCAGAAATCTGTCCTTGCCCTTTCTAGTAGTGATGCTCACTCACATCAAACAGTGGTCTCAGAAAACCTTATGTTTACCACTTTAATACTACATCTATACATTTAAATGAGCACTCCCCATTGAAATGTACAAAACTGATTAAACTGAGATCAGTCCAGTATTCTGATCCCGCATTTAATTTATGGATGAAATGATACTTTAGGTTTTTAAATACTGCAGGTGTTTTTCCTCTCTGTTAACAAATAGCAATTGATCTTAATTTAGTTGCTATATCCTCCAGTGTTTTAGTTTGAACTCACTTCTGATAGGATGAAGTTACTCATTTTTTTAAAAAAAAACCCATGATAATCTATGTGGGTGAAAACAGCAATGGGGAATTTCTATGTGACACATTTAATAGTTCAAATGAAAAATAATTGAATACTTTGCAGCTCAAAAGTGGTTTATCACCATGGGTATTGCAGTATTTAGAGTTACTTAGTTTGACCACGTTAAAGCAAGAATGGATTGTTCGGTTGTGAAGCATATTATTTGTGGTCTATTTAGTCTGCTGTTTCTTCCAGAGAAAAATCTCTTTATTCGCAGTAGAAAGCTCAAACCAAAATGTGTAGGGATGGTAAAAGCTTGCCATAATAAGCCCTTACCTAAGGTGAAAACATTACTATTTTGAAAAACAAGATAATTTGGGAGCCTGCCTACACTTACTGATTCCAAGCAAAAGTGACACTACCATCTTAGTTGTCAAATATTTTACAACTCAGCCTTCTATCTTTTTGTTGTTGCTGTTGCCAATCTTCTGTAATCAACTTTGTTAAACTGATCACTGAATTGGGTATTTTCTTATCATTATGATAATAAGCTTTCAGGTCAGCATCTATTATTTTTACTTTGTTAAAGCACCTCAGTCCCTGTGAAGGTTCATTAATACCACATAACAAACACATGACTTTGGATGCAGCATTCTGTAATCTCTATGTACAGTTATTTTAATATCTGCTACCCTAAGTAATGTCAGAATCCTCACCTTTAAAAAAATTCACCCACTGACTGATAACTTTGAAAACTGATGCCTTTTGCGCTGTGAGGGTCACAGGTTTGAGAAACTGTGTTCCTTGAAACAACACTGAAGATGCCTAATCCATTTTCTAGTCCTGTAATAATCAGATTAAAATTCAAATATACCAAACCCAGGCTTCCCACACATAGGCAAGCACACAAACACCTCACAGCAAAAATGTAACCAGCTGATTAGAAGCTGCTTTTATTTCTTTTATTACAAGTTTGGTCAGTTTTAACCCTGAGATTTGCTTTATAGGGAACTGTCTGCATACTGCCTTCCTTTTGTCTCAACCAGAGGGTTTAATAGCTAAAGTAACTGAAAAGGACTAGCACCAGAAAGGCTTTGGTTACCAGAGTAACCGTAAAAACAGACCCCAGTCTCCATGGCAAAGAGAAAAGCTATTTGCTGCAGCCTTTTCAGACCTTGAACAGACACTGACAGTTTTCCTATAATCAGTGCAGATTATATGTAGCAACTAACTATATTATAATGTTAGCTATAGGAGGTCTTTGAAAATATGCAGTGCAAAAAAGGAAATAAATATAAGGGTTTTTTGGATAGGTTAGGTGTGACTGCATCATACATTTAGAAATGATAACCTGAATCAATCTAACATTGTATTCCAATGAAACTACCTCATTCTTAAGGATTTTCCCCCCCCTTTTTGCTTTGTTTTTAATTTTCCTGCAGAAAATCTGTATCTTCTGAAGTGTTTAAATACCTAATATCTTAGTGAAGAAGTTCTTATGATAAATGTATATGCTATAGTTTTATTGCATGCTGTCTTCTATACATTTTTGCAAATACTATGCATCACTGATGCTTTATCTTATCTGAATTACTTGTTAGCTGATTCTTCTTGGTGTCTGCTTCAGACTATGTTCAAATTGTACAATATATATTTTTTTAAAGATCTCTGTAATTCATGGGTGTACAAACCCTGCAATACAATTACCTAAATTACCAGTGCACATTGTAAGTGCTCCTTGTGGCTAATCATTCCGTCCTCAGTGAATTGCCTGACTTGCCAGTGGCTTATTCTCTGTAATGGCACTGTTCAGTCTCTGTCCTCCAAACCAACCTCTGTGAACAGAGCCATTCATTCCACTGAGTTATGATGAAACTTAAGTTTTTACCTTTTTTAACTTTATGTATTTAAATAGCTGATGCTAGCATTGTAAAAAATATACTACACTGTATTTCCCAAGTATCTTATTTTCAAAAGAAAAATTTTGAGTACTAATTCTGAATTTTAATGAGTGAGGTAAAAAAATAATTAACAGAGAAAGCTAATATTTAGAATAATAATTCATTTGCAAATGTGTATATGCATATCTAAAACAATGCCATAAACACGCACAGCAGCTAAGGTGTAAGAGTGGTAGGGGACATGCTTAAAAAAATATTTGACCTAAGCCTTTCCAGATTTCATTACCAACATAAACTTTAAATCTATATTTTTTTAAATTGCAGTTAAAATATGCAGTATATGCAACATATGTAGTTATAGATACTTGTGTACATATTGCAGATGCTCGTTAAATTCAATTGAAATATACAAATCATAAAAAAAATATATCTGGAAAATTCAATATATGTCTTTCAAGCCACCTAATGAAATTAGCCAAAAACTGTATTGCAAGTACAAATTAAAATAAAAAATGATGCTTTTGTTTGAAATAAAGAAAAATAATTATGTTAATTATGTTAAGCTTATTTTTCACCGTCTGTGTTGTAGGAAAGCTGAGAGCTTTCTAAATAATAGAATGAAAATTATTGATAGATACCTGTCATGTCAAAAAGGAAAGTTTTCATTACCTTGTATAATGCCTTTGGTTTAAAGGAAACTGAGGCAGATTTTTTCCTAAAGCCACAGAGGCTTGAGCATCAAATCTAAGGAAATAACTCAGCATGCCATGGCCCTCAAGTTGGAAGCCCTGGATATAGTTCTTCACCTTTTCCATAAAAAAACATGTTTTAAAAATGTCTTCCATGTTTTGATGCTGAAAGTAAAGGCACACAGCTCTGTGAGCTCAGGTAGACTAATTTCTGGAAATGACTGGCAGAAGATTAGTGGAACTCCTTGAAATCAGGATATATAGTTTTAACCAGATGCTTTTTCACTCAAACTAAAACAAGAGAGCTTCACTGAGGGATGAGAAGAATTTCCTGGAGTAAAAGCTAAAGCAGGGAGATCATCTGTTTCATCAGTTTGACTTAAAAATGGCATCTTAACATGATAGATGAAAAGCTCAAAACAGCATCTATTAAAATCTAGTAATTTCAGTTAACTCTTTCATGGAAAATTGTTATCGAGTGTGTTTAAAGTAGAAACATATTGAGAAGGCTTAAAGTGTAAGAAGCAGAGACAGAAAATGTTAGCTCTTCTAAAATGACAAGTCAATACACTTGTGTTGGAAGACAATGGAAGAATGAACATTAAGGAGAGGTCCCCCAAGCAGGCAAAAATCAGATTCCTACCACCTTGGTCCACAGAAGACATGCAACTGCACTGCCTCCTGCAAAACCTCTTGGTTATTCTAGGTTGCTGCTTCTCTCTAGTGCTAAAATTCTTAGAGTTCTTCTAAAGTCTGTAAATAACACTTAATGAGCCAGGCTGTTACAGCAACCTCAAGACATCTGAACTTCAAGTCCCTGTTCCAATGAATAGCTGTAGCCAAAAAAATCCACATAGGAGAACTAAGAACCACCAGGGTAGGCTAGTTTGCCTGTGGGAGAATGGCAAGGCAGACATCAAAACATAGTTTCCTCTAGTTCAACTCATTGCCTGGATTATGAGGCTGTTCTTATCTTGTTAAGTCTTGTCTTCTGACTCTTCATCCTGCTGTGTATTGGGACTTTTGGGAATCTCAGAAAGTTTTGAGAGACCCTGTGCCAAGTCTCAAGATGAGCAAAGAACATCACCTTCAGTTTTAATAGATAATTCCTGCTACAGCTGTTCATCCAGTGATTCTTAGGTTATAGGAAAATATCTTCTCACCAGGTGCAACTAAAAACTTGTGACCTTCTCTAGTATTTTAAATTGGTCTTCCAAAACATGAAAAGCTAATGTATTTCATTAGATAACCTTTTCTATATGGGTTATTGCATTTTTTACGTTACAAGCTGAAATAAGCCTCTAGGATATAAAAGATGTAAATGTAAAAACAAGTCCATAACAGATAAAATATAATGTTGAATTCCAAGTATAATGATGAGCACTCCTGATGCCCCTTATATATTTAAAATTGCCATTCACTTGCATTGAATGTAATTCATGCTATTTTTCCAAAGTATAATCCCATAAGGGTTTTGACCAAACAAAAATGCTCTAATGACTACAAATGGTTCAAATATTCTGTCCAGTGAGTTGAAGTTAAGTGATAAAAGTTTCCATGTTAAAAGAAATAATAAGTGGAATTTCACACATATTATAGTAATCGTGAAGCATCCAATTTACATAGAAATAATGTAAAAGAATTCTGACCATGATGGTTTAAGTGAATCATTACATGCATCGCTGATACATTTAGAAAACTGCAGCATGCCAGGTATGTTTCTTTTAGCATAATAAGTCTTGTAATGGAGCCTTTAAAAGCCTTAAATGTATAGTTAGATTAACCTTTCTGTTTGGATTAAAAAAAGGAAGAAGAAGAAAAAGTAGAAGAAGAAAACAGATAATCATTAAGGACCGAATTAAATCAACATTCATTTTCCTTTCCTGGTTAGTATAGTTTCTTCCAACTGCCCCTCTCTCCAAGAAACATTATGTTATTTACCCTGAGTTCACATTTAAATAGTTTTGCTGTGCTAATGCATTTTAGTTCCATAGGAGTTCACTCCTCCTCTCTGGATCAGTTCCAGTTCTCAGTATTACTGAGGTACCCAAGCTCAGGTGGCATTCCCAAAGTAGCTGTTTTGCACAGACTGATACTAGGATGCAACTGGGGGATCTAAGGACCCTACACCTTTGCAAATCACACCAGCTTTGCTACAGGCAACCAAAAGTAAAGAAGTTCTGAGTGTATCTTCAGGAGTCATCACCTAGAGGTGCCAAAACAACTTTTCAACAAAATACACAGGAATAACACCTTGCCTGGGAGAAGCCTGAGAGCTAAAATGTGTTAATAGTATTGTATCTGTTTGCAGGATTTGGGAAATTATTTACCTTTTTCCTGTCTTTTCAACCCCTTCTTTTCAGTTTTAAACTCTACTTTTCTATGGTTTGGAGTTTTTTTTTAGGATGAAAAAAAGTTTTTATTCTAGTGCTAGGAAAGGTGTGCTGAAAACAATAATTGAAACAAATGAGTTCATTCCATATCTCAAAGAAGGGCATTTTTATTCTTATCACTGCAAAGCTTATAAAAAAAATCTTAAATTACATGTGAAGAAATGTGGCCATCACATTAGCAGTCCCTGAAAATCAGACCTCTCTCCCAGACTTTCACCTCTGCTAGGGTTTTTTTTCTTGTGTGGTCTGTGATTATCACACCATTTGTCTTTTATGTTTCCTTCAGACCTCAAGGGAATGCAAAATAATACAGATCCCAGAAACAGATTTGGATTGAATTTGATTCTTTCCAATACAGAGTTCAAACAGCTAAAGAGGGTCACAGAATCAATATGCTCAAAAAACATGGGCATTTCAGAGAAAAACTCAGTCAGGATACAAGGGGGGAAAGCAGCTGTTCTCCCCTCTTCACCTTCACCCTTCCACTGTTGCTGCTGCCCTCCTTTCCCATTTCCATCCTTTTGGAAGCTGCTTTCCATTCTCTTTTTTTGTGTACCCCTCCTGCTGCAGCTAGCCCTCTCCCTTGTCGGCTGCTGCTCTTTCCCAACACTGGCTTTTTCTGCTGCCTCCACCACAAGGCTTGTGTAGCTCTGCATGTTAATTCACAGACATGAGATCACAGATGGGTTTCAGGTTTAAAAGACTCTTCCATTCACTGAAAAAAAGCCCCAGTCTGACTACTTTCTATGACACTTTTAAGAGGTAAATTTTGAGCATGACAGAGAGGCAATATAAATGAACATTAATTATAACAAATCCAAGATCCAGTAAAATGGTAGATATTTAATATTTTCAAACAACAACAAAACAAACAAACAAAAACAAAACCAAAAAAAAAAAAAAGGAGAATCCAAACTTACATTGTAACAGGTAAGTGTACAAGTGAATCAGTCCAAAGTTGTTTACTCATGGTCTCATGTCGTGAGTGTGGGTGTAAAACAGCAATGACTTCTTCAAACTAGTCCCATTGCAAATAAAACTTTAAAAATTCTACAGAAAGTTCTATGACAATTTTTTTTAACATTCATTAAAAGACAGTAGCAGTATTAATTCAACATCACTTTTATTGGATTTTTTTTTAATTAGTGATGCAATTCATGTCTATTCCCACTGAAAATGCTACACATACTAAGTTGTAAGTGCAGCAGCCTTCACAGTATCCCCTCTACCTTCATGAAGCATCTGTCTAAACTTGTTATTTGCCATCTTCAAACTGGATGTGGTGAGAGCACAAAGCACAACAGTATGCAGGCTTGAGCACTTCCAATCCCAGAGTGTCCTGCATTGCCGTGGACATATTTCAGCATGGACTTACAACCAGAGTTTCTCCTCCTGGTGTGACTGGAGATGAGATATGGCTGACAAATGTAGACCTCCTGTGAGATCTGCCTTAGCCTCCAAATGATATTCCACAAGAACACAGATCACCTACAGGGTCAAAGTCACATCTGGCAGCCTGCTACAAATATCTGGGCTAAACTAAGACACCTGAAATACATAACATTAGAGGTCCATGCTGGGTCACTGAACCCATCCCCACAGAGCTTAAATTTTCACAGTATCTAATAATTTTAATTTCCACAGTAAAAAAAAAAAAAAAAAAAAAAAAAAAAAAAAAAAAAAGTATAGTCATCCTGCTTACAAAGAGATTTAGAAAATATGACCTGTATGTAACCAGTGAATCTGCTGAGAGCCAGAAGCACCTCTGAGAAATATTCACAGACTAATTCAGGGCTTTAAAGGGGTAAGGTAGTTGGCTATTTTCATTAGCTTGGCTATGAATAGAATACTACCTATAGTAATGGCAAACTGTCATAGGTCAGGTTTTTTGCAGTGACCATGTAATGGCACCAGGATGACCAAGTTGCTAACTTGGACAGTTAAATTCAGAGCTTAACTGTGCAAGGCCTGAACAAAACTATTGTCAGACCCTGCTCTGTGGTGACCTCAACATCACATTCACAACGTTAAGTTCTTCAGGGGGAAGAAGGTTAATATTGGGGAAAATAAACCCACCAGTGCTGATGATTCAGACTCTTTGAATCTGAAAGGTCTCTACTGCTTCTATGGATAGAAAGAAACAAATACACTTCTCACTCAGTTTGCAGGATTAAGACAGTGGGAGGTGTGTTCTTGGTATGAGAGTAGAAGGACAGGGCCAACACAGAATCTCAGAGCTCTGGGTTGTTACAAGCTACTCCTTGATTAGAGCTACTGCCACAGTCTTAAACAGCCACCAAGAAAGACAACAGTGCTAATTTCTGTAATTTATCACATACATGCTGCAGCAGTTCAAAAGACAGTGCTAGAGATGGTTAAGAATAGAAAAAGACATTTTCATCCTGTTTCATTTAATTCTTAAGAGAGTATAAATATGACAAAAAAACCTCATGTCCTGAGTAGTGAACAAGGATACTAAGTGTTGCCTATGGAAATACAAGATTTAGAGGTTGTAGACAAGCAATTATAAATGACCCAATGGAAAGGAAGGGTTTGTACACTGCTCTACTGTACAGAGGCAATTTCCTAAGCCTCTGTCAGATGAAGGCCTCTAGCACTTGCCTGACTATTATATATATAATGGCATATATAATATGTGAATATTTTTACTGACTTGCAGACCGTTACTAGTGTACTTCATGCTAAGTGCATGTTTGTATCAATGTCCTGTAAATTCAAAGGTGCTAAGAGTAATTCCTACAATTTTCTGTATAGCAAATTGTGAAAGATGAACTGAAGACTGAAATAACTTCTCTTTCAGAGATTCTAACTGGTGGCTGAAAAGATCTTGTAACCTTATGAGCTAAATGAGGGAAATTCAGAAACATGTTCCCCAGTGGAAATACCAACATATCAGAGGAACTATTTTAAGTGAACACAATAGAATCTATCTATATGGTCTACTTAGCACACAAAAAAGTAACATTGTAATCAATCATTTGGTGAGAAACTAAAAATGCCTTAATTGTTCTTTATGTCATACTTTGCATGTTCTCTGCCATGATAGACTCCCTATGTTAACTAAAGTAAAAACAAAGTCCATTGAAAAACTATGAGGAAACTTACATACTGAAAAATAAGTTATATTGTAAAAATAATATGCTTTATATATTTATTTAGAATATAGAATTTCTATCAGTTAAATATACAATGATACAGCTTAGAATTTATTATTTTTTTTTTCTGCAGTCACTAGACCTAGTGGAACGTCAGATTTCATCAAACATCAGGAAGCACTTCATTTAATTCTATGTAGTGGGGTACATGTAAGCCTGAGGAACCGGAACTGATTATGGTAAACTTAACTTTTTAGCAATGGCTAGAGCTGGTCAACGCTGCCAAAAACATAACAGAAATCTCAGAAGTGTTTCATTTGGATATACTATTTAATTGTATGCTTTGATAGAAAGTAATCAAAATGTTTCATTTTATTAAGGATTTGATGCTTCATTTATATCCAAACAAAAATATTTCAAGAAATGCCTTAAATATCTCAAAAACATTTTAAGAAAAAAAAAAAGTTGGCATTTTTCTAATCCCTGAAAGGAAATCTCAGCAAGAGGAAACATTTCCCATTTAAAAGAAAACAGAAATTCTGTCCAGTTCTAAAATTAACTTGGAAGTGACAGAACAACACTGCACACAAGTCAATACTGCAGTGTTAGTCTGAAGCACTTTCTCCTCAAATGCTAAATCAATTTTTTTTTTCACACTGCCTAAACTGTCTGTTTCCTTCCTCATCTTCTTACAAAATATACAATTTTAGCATGGCACTTTCATAGCTCTTACTAAAGGCTTACTCCTCCAACTTCATTGATACCTTGATGGAGAAGAGAAGCCCATGTTTGTAGCACAGAGCATCCCTTCCCAATTTTCATGGTGGTGTCAGTGGTCACTGTTTTACAAAGCTACTAGCTTTGATCACAACTGCTCCTCAAAACAGCTGTAAGTTTTAGTTGTGAGCCACAACTCTCCAATCCATCAATTACATGTCTTGTGGTCATCTGGGAGAATGGGTGCCACAGGCAGCAGATGAAAGGGGAAGTGTCAAGGAGATGCCACAGCTCAGAGCAGACATTAATTCTTCCTGAAATTTGCCATCAAAGGGAACAGGCTCAAGTTAAAGATGTAGAAATCTATCATAGTTTCAGACCAAAAATTTCCTTCCTCCCTGCCCTGCGTCAACTGTCAAATCTTACAATTCAGTCAGCTACAGAAGGAAATTTTATCAGCCTGGCATATGAAACAATCAGAAGGAAAGGAAGCGTCCCAGAAACACTGATTTTGGGGTACATCTGCAAGTACGACTTCGCTTTATCTTGCTCTTGCTCTCACCTGGTTAGATATGAACAAGATCTAGCCCATGAATTGTATAGACATGCAAGCATGGCACCATGCCCAAGCTGATAAACCCCTCTGGGAATTTGGCCAGCTTTCAAAACAGACAGGTGAGCATATATCTGTCTGCATCTGGATGCACCAATATGCATTTAAAGATCCATTTATTGCCTAGAAGAAAGATTCGATCTGATACACACATATAGAAACATGCATGTCCCTATGTGCGTGCAGAATGGACAGAAGGTTAATGTCCAGATATGTCAATATATGTGAATGCATCAATACCCTCATATTATAGCATCAATAAAATGAAAAACTGATGAACAGAGAAGAAAAAAACCCAACTTCCCTAACTGCAATTTTAACATAAAAATATCAGGCAGATAAGATTAATACCAATGCCAAAATCTTATCAATAATATCTTTTTGATTGGGAGAGATTACTGGAAAATACTACAAAAGAGATATTATACCATGTAATAAATGTAGTTGTTACAGCACTGGGAGGACGGTGGGTGGTGGCAATTCCAGCAGACTTAGCGGCAGCAGAGGAGGATGTTTTAGAGAACACCAGACTCACTCACAACCAATTAGTAGCATGCAACTGAGGAGAGCACAGCAAGAATACCTAATAATAAGCATTCTTAAATATAAGAAACTGATGCAGCGGACAAATTAAAGTCAAGGGCCATGATTTTTTAGGAAGCCAATTGTAGCTTACCATCTATTTAGTGTAGTTTCTCCTGCCAGCCATAGCAATGCTCATTATGTGAGATTAATACCATATGTATTTGAACTCAACTGTGTTCTCCATGCTACTTTCTCTTATTATGATGGGTGTACCTTTTAAGCTAATCAGTAAAAAAAAAAAAAATAAAGAAAATATTATGTTGCTTACATTTTTTTCTCTTGTTTTGTGCTATAAAGAATGCTCATTTCACTCTGAAATTATAAATCAAAACCCTATCTGTGTAAGCCCATCCATAATAGAATCTAATAATAAGTAGAATTCTTAATTCTGGAAAAATGGGCTGATGATTCAATAAATAAGAAAGATCATCTTTCATTTAGATTTTATTTAATTCCAAGTCCATTTTCTTATATGAAAATCCTAGTTCTTATCTGGAAATTGAACAAATTCCAAATGAATAATTATGACATTATTAACAAGAGAAAATGATAAAAAATGTTAACTATTTTTGAAGGAGTAAACCACTTTCATGACCAAAAATTTACAGAGACTTTCAACAAGGAGTTTCTGACAAATCAAGTGTTTTTTTCAACTTTCATTCAGATGACAGTTTCAGACAAAAAAAAAAAAAAAGGAGAAAAAAAATCAGAAAATTTAAAATTATTTGCTACAGCATTTCTGAAACATTTCAATTTTTCAGGTCAGATTAATGAGTAATTTTATAGTTTCATTCATATAACTGCCAGTCCTACAAAAGCTCGTACTAGTTCATTTTTATGCCACTATAACTTCAATTTGCAAAAGGCAATCTCAGGTTGCACAGTTCAGTGGATCTTTTCTATTTATACTAGGACATGCCAAGAGAAGCTAGTTGAAAATTATCTTTTTAAAAATTGGGATTAACTCATACACTCAAATTGTGTGACACAACCTATAATTTCATTGTGTTTTTCTAACTTCTTTTAGGTGACCATCTCATTTCAAAGAACTTGGAATCACAGGAAGCAAAGACCAGACATCATGATAACAAATGTAATTTACTTATGAATTACCCAGGAAAATTGAGAAAAAAAACCCCAGCTGAGTAAATTCTACAGTTTTGCTCCATGTAACTATATGAAATTGTTGGTCAAAAGAGAAGTACATCTCTAAGCACATTTATTTTGAAGGAAAAATTGGGCAAAAACCTGACAAAGAGGATGAGAAAGGAATATTACTATTTCTCTACCACTGAGATGAATTCCTTTTAACTGTAACAGTGTTCTTAAGTCATTCTTCTCAACTTACAATAATGTGCTGAAAGTTTATTATTTTAATCAAAGCTCAAAAGTGAACCACACTTCATTAGTGACTTACTAGTGGAGACATAGAGATATTTTACCCAGTGGTAACCAGGTTAAACATGTATTCACAATGCGAAATCACACTAGCAGATGTCCCAGCTGATCAGGAAGACATCTGTGAACCAGAGGAGTGGCTCATTGCTCTGCTGGGTGACACAGTTACTCCCGTCTAGTGTTGCACAACACCATGGTGATGTGTCATTACATGGGAACTGAGGGCAGATGACCTGAATGCAGCAACTTAGGACAACACTTTCAGAAATCGTGAGAGTGATTCAAGCATCACTTTGACACAGTTCTTTACTTGTCACACAGACTGATCTAAATCTTCTCTCCCCAAGTCAGGAGATGTGGAGGATCTGAAGTCAAGTTTCCTCTCTCCCAGACTCAGTACCATTTTAATGACTTCCCGGACCAAAAAGGCTTCTTTCCTGTTTTTCCAGATCCATCTGGCCTATGTCTAGGATTTGCCATCCTATTTTAATAAATCCTGCATTTATGCTTTGTCTTCTATTTCTCTCTGTCTCCACACCTATACAAACAATACTTTGTTGTCTGCTATTCAGACCATTCAAATGGTCTGTCAGACAGGAACATGTGTTTTGGTCCTATTTTATGGTCAGTTTAGAGGTGGGCTGTTGCTAAATGCTCACCATTGGCAGTTATTAGAGGTTAATGCAGCCCATAGCAACATAAAGGAAGCCTCTGGAAACTGTTCCTCTCTAGTGCAAGGGATGAAGTCTTGTTACTCAACTGTGGCACTCTGTCCAGATGTCTGGTCATTGTTACTGCCTATCTGAGCCTTGGGCAATTTACAAACTGATTCCTGGCTGCTGCCTTACATAGAGCTCTTACACAGGACCTTCTCATAAGCAATATTGTTTGGAATTATGAGAAAAAAAACCCAACAAACAAACAAACTGAAAGGAACATAAAAAAACGAAACTGCAAGTCTATAAATCCAAACTTACTGGGAAAAGAGAAGTACTAGTTATATTAATACAACTAAAACATCTAAATCATTCTTTCCTTGCCCAGCATGAGTAAAGCCCTCCAGCTGTGGCATGTTCAACTAATACAGTTCTGAAGCACCTAATCTAATAAAGGTGGGTAATTAAGAGGATTAAATGATAAGACATGGTTCTGTGCCTTTGTCACATTGCATAGGATATATTTCCAAGAAATCCCACAAGTCCCAATTGCCTGAGGAAAGGTGAGCAAATCTGGCACAGTCTGCACCAGTGAAGGAAAATAAATTACTTATGAGTTGAAGAAAAACTTCTAAAAGGTTAAAAAATGGCAACAAATTCATGATAAAAAATATTCCTGTTGTGAAAAAAATACTCCTCTAGTGAGCACCATTTTACTGTTTGATAATGCTTATGTATATCTTTGTAAACAGATGTAGTATGAAACTGGTTACAACACTGTCAAAGGACAGGTAATAAATAAGTGGCATGTCAGATGTGAATATCATCTCCTCCCACTTCATTTCTAGGTACATTTATATGTCACAGTAGGTGCATATAATATGTTACCTCCTGTTACTGAAATAATATCTTTATCTCTGTAAAAGTGGGATAGAAACTGAGGACAGCATTAGATTATGCATACTCTGTCCTCTGACATGAGCAAATCAAATACCTTCTGATGTACCAGTAATAACAGATATGAATTAATGACTGATATTAATACAACTCACTCATTTTCCACAGCTGTATTTTCAGTATAATCTAAAAGAATCAGAAAATTTGGGCAAATAACCCTCTTTTCTGGTGAAGGGAAAAAGAGAATTGGCACCTGCAGATAAACAGTCAGAGATCTTGCTTTTCTCTCTTAAAGGGGCACTGGTCAAAATTGGCAATGAAGGAGAAAGAGAGGCAGAGAAAGAAGGATGCTTTATAATACATTCTATATCTATTGCTCTCTTTTATTAAACTGTCTATTGTGAGTTTTCTGTCACTCAAACTTCTTTCACTAATAGCAAGAAGAAATGTCATAAGGAGTGCTGATTAATAAATATTTGATGTAGCATTATGCTTTACCAGTAATACAGTTCTGAACACCAGCTGTGCAACATCCAAGATCTCCCAGCTCCATTTATTACTTCTTAAGTTTCTACAGAGGAGTGGAGCAAAGCTTACTGGACTTCTGCCCACCAACAATAAACACTCAAAATTACGACAGCCCTTTTTGAGACTCATTTTTGTTATGCAAGCCTAGGGTAACTTCAGAAGCATTCATCCTAAAACTTGATGGATTATGTGTTTGGTCCAGGTATAGTATTCTCTATAACTGTGAAAATGATTCAACAAACCTCTCATCATATGGATTTAATTTCTGAACTCTATTTTGCAGCAATACAGCTCCACCTGTTGAACAGGTTTAAGGAAAATAAACTCTTCTATACATTTTATTTTTTTTACCTTGCTGTTCCTGTGAATTTCAAAATAGAAAATTAAAAAGTTGGTTCAAGTTCTCTTGAACAACTGAAAAATCAATTATGCAATAATTTCTGACAAATGAATGGAAATAGAGAATATGAGACAACATAGAGCCAATCTCAGTACAATTCAAAGGGAATTGCCCTCCGGTCAGCAGTACTGGTGGTTATGAATTTCTAACAATATTTGGGAAGAGGATAGTCCTCTCAGATGTTATTGAAGGGAAGAGTTTTACCTGAAGTACCCAGAGGGTGCATATCAGAGAAAGCATGAACTTTACAGCATATTAACCTTTGTTAAAGGTAAGTTCTTGCTTTTCAACACAATCAGGCAATGAAGCCAGCATAATAATTATTGCATCACTCTGAAGTGCCCATACTTTCAGGACAGAATGAAAATACTAGTTGTGTCATTAACTTTAAGACATTTAACAATTCAACCTATTATAAAATTTTGAAAGAAATTTAAAAACAATATATTCCCATTATTATACAGAAAACAACCCTAGGTACCTTCAAAGACATAAAAATACCATGGGCCAAATACACTGAATTATAGTGGTAATAGTCAAGAACACTTTAGCTAAAGTTGACAGAGGGAGCAAAAGAGAGGGAAGCACAGATTTCTGCCAGTGCTTTAAATATGCTACCAGACTGAAGGGATAATTAGGAATATCCTGTACATATTGTTTCTACCAATGACTCTCAATAACATAACTCAGTAACTGATATGTATAATTATTATGTTTTGCTATCATCTCTCCTAGGTAACCTGCCAGTATGTAGGACATATACGCCTCTTTCAGTTATCCAATTATAAAGGCTTTCACTATGTTTCAGTAGCAAAAACTTCAGCAACTTCAGCTGAAAAAATTATTTTTAGGAACATTGTAGGGCCTGGTGTTCATGTGCCAAATATCAGCAAGGCTACAAATAAGTCATATTAAAAATGTCATATTATAGGTCATTATAAAAACATATAAAAATACAACACATAAGCTTCTCTATATATGTATAAGATTTGATTTTTTATCATTCATATTAATACCATAAATAATAAATAAATTCAAAGTAAGCAACTGAACACAATATTACATCAGAGAATTACCATATAATTCCCAATTTTTTCTAATGTCCAGAAGCGTGTTGTCTAATCATTAGCATATTAAAATAAGGGGAGTCTGTTTAATAGGGGATTGATTCACTCAAATGTGTTGCATTTTTCACTTCCTTAACAATGACCTAGAAATTTATAAGAAGTAGTTAATAATTAAAATATTTTATTTACTTCCACTATTCTGCTAATTCTGAAAATGGGATATCTGTGCTGTAAAAACAAGGAAATGTAATTGCTACTTTGACCGAAATAACTAAAAATCAGTAAAATAAAGAAGTTGTATTATGTACAGCAGACCCACAAAATGTATTAGAATACATTGCAAAAATGCCCCATGAGCTTGTTTGACAACTTGCTTAGGGAAAATTAATGGTAGTAGATATGATAATTTTTTTTACCTGTCTCACATCTTTTCTATGCTGATTTCTGTCAGGCTGAAGAATACACCAAAAAATATGGCTTTGCCAAAACAATATTGTATTTGGCACAGATGAATCTGGAAGTTAAAGGAGCGTAGTGTTGGCCAGTTAAAGTTTCTTACATATGACCAGCTTTTCACCAATGTAAATTTTTCATAAGAAGATGCTGCTTATGCACTGATCCTTAATGTATCATGGGCAGGGACTCCTGTGATGCACAATAGTGACTCCCTGACAGAGGAGACTGCTGTGCATCTTGGGAATTATATTGCCTGTCCAAGAAACCCAGCTGCAGCATTCAGAAGGATTTCCACTATGTATTTCTGAGATTTAGCCAGAAATCTTCTGGGGTTGTTTCTTTGGCTGGGTTTTTTGCTTGAATTCTTTATCATCCCCCCAACTTACTGCCTCTTCTTTGTTTTTTGTGTATTTATTATTTTTTTAAAGAAAAAATCAAGACAATAATAAAGCTTTCCTTCTTCCTCTCCCCTAAGCTTCTCTCATATGCTGACACATTTCCTGGCAAATTCTGCATGCTAGATGTTCCTTTTTTTTTCCTTTTGACGAAGAGTGGAAGGCCAAAGTAGGTAAGATTTGAATACATAGCTTCACAGCATGAACAATGCACAGTAAGCAATAACAAGCAAAGTTTGCATTCATGTACTCCTTTAGCTTAGTTACAGTTTTGACCTAGGGAAAGGGACACATCTCTAGTGTGCATATATAGCGTAACAAGCAGCTAACCAGCAAAGAGCTGATGCACAAGATATGTTCAGTTGACTCATAGTTAATTAATATATTAATGTAATAACTTGATGAACCTTGAGTTTTGCTGCATCCTTGCTATGGCATGGCTGTTGCTGATACACATCAGCTGAAATTTTCTGAAAGTCAGAGGACATATCAAGCAAAAGTAGCTGCAGTGATCCCCTTACATATAATCTTTGGGTGAAGGTACATGTGCAGTTTTCTTCCACCAGCCTGGGCACTCTGTTGTGTGAAGTATACAAAAGTACACACACACTTCCAGCAATTTATTATTACAACTAAGATTAGAGGTAGTGAGGAGAGCAAAAGATGAAGTCTCCTCATCCTCCTGAAAATCAGGATAGCACAAAGCAAATTCACTAGAGAGAGACATAGCAAGCTGCATTCCAGACATTTTAAACATGTTAAATGAAAACAAAAGGTTTTATGTAAGAATTTGGGGATTTATACTGTATTTTCCTCCTAAAGTGTTCCCTGTCTCATCCACAATCCCTTGGGTAGTGCTGTACTATGCCTGATGTAGGATACTGCACTAGCAGGAACTTGTCAGATATTTTCTTTATAAAGCATCATGCAAATCTATAGCAGTGCATAAATAAAACACAGTCCTATTAGCATAATGCTAAAAAAAAACCCCAACCAGATTGTAAATGTCAAATTGACTTTAGTATTCTGTTACCAGTATTTTATGCAATTTATGTTTTCATATCAGTGCTTTGACAATTTTTTTTCCTTCATACAGGCATCTAATTGAAGAAAGATCCTGCAGCTGGACACCACAAAGGAAACGGATTTTTTAAGGACAGTTCAATCTAGGTTTTTATTTTTTCCTAAGATTATGTGAAACTGGGATTTTAGGAAACCTAGCAGGACCTGAGATAAAAGAAATAACATTAGGAATGAATAATAATTCTGAGTGACGTGGAGAAAGAAAAAAAAAAAGACTCTTTTACTGTGTACAGTTTTAATGAAATGTGTGCAGTTAGAGGTGATGGTCTTGGCAAATATCAACAGATAAAGATGTTGCTCTAGCTTTCTCTGAAACCTTAGTGGAAATAGACTGTGATATTTCACTGCTCACATTGGGTGAAGTATATTAACCTGTCACAAGTATCTCCGAACTGCGCCTGAGGGTAAGGGATCATGAAAGGGGACAGACGAGTCCTAGGGACTTACACTAAGTTCTTATGCCAAGGCTACAGAGAAAAGAGGTCATGGGACATGGAAATGTGGAGCTGGGCTGCTGTTCAGCGATTATCCCTTTTCTCTGCAAATATTGCCTTCAGTGCATTGTGTCAAGGCTATTCCCTTGAGTCTGAATCAGAGCTGCATTGAATGGCAGCTCTAACAAAGTGTAGGGGAGGTAGCAGTTCAATCAGGAAGGTACAGACAGTACATTCTGTGGGTAATTGCAGGATTCCCTGTAGTATGTAAAGCAAATTAGAAAATACAAATAAATGAGGGGCAATTACTAAAATGTTTGCTTTGGAAACCAGAAATATTTTTCCCTGCTGAAACAGTTATTGGCACCTCATTCTCTCATGGATGTAGAAATGGGTCTAAAACTAAATTTGCTAAAAAATTAAGTTATTTGTTGACTGGGTCGGTGGGGGAGGATTCTGAAGCCTAGATTCATCTTTGTCCTGTGGAGACTCTATGATACCTAATAATATTGTTTAGCTCACTTTATAGAATATATCTCCTTCACATGGATGTTGTTACGAGAAACTTGACAGAATTTCATCTCCTTAGTGAGGCTTAAAGGAATGGGTCAAAATATTAATAATATATATGTGGGAGATGCTTGTAGAAGACATTGTAATCAAATAATCCACAGTTCTATAGGAAATTACTAACATCACACAGGAAATCTGTAACCTAATTGCCAAGTAACTAACATGGAAGACTTGCCAAGAATATTTTGCAGTGAATATTTTTACAGTTTTACCATGGCAAAAATGTGAATTGGAAGGGGGAAAGAGCACATGACATTTGCTGAATTAGCCATTTAACTCTGTCAACACTCCAAACCTGTGACAACTATTTTCTGTTTGCATCCTGTTTATGTTACTGGATGTAAGCAACTTTCCCAGTTCCACTGACTGCTTTGGCTTGGTGGTTTCTGTTAGACATGATAGGCATGACAGAAACGATACCATGCCTATAGCATTGGGAATAGGCAAACAGCACAAAGCATTCCCAGCCTCAAATAATTTTGAAAAAAGAAAAAGGATAATTTGGCTGAAAAATACACTCAGTCTTCTTTTCACATATCCTTAGAAAAGAGGCATCACAGTAGAAGTACTCTAAGAATTATTACTTGGGTATTCAGTACCCTTAAGCAACTTCCTTTTTTTGTTGAGGCTTTTGAAAAGTCATGGACACTGTTAGGTCTTGTAAGCACTCATTGAATACTGGGTGAGTTAAAACTACACCATGTCTCTGTTTTCCTAAAAGGGCATCCACTGCGTGTGCTTTGATGCTGATCCAAAAACAGCATTCTGTGTTTCTCATGCTGGAGGGCTTTTGGCTACTTTATGCCATAATGTACCATAGCAAACAGAATGAGGCATGTGACAGTTTGCTACATCTGTGCAGGGACAAGTCATTCATCTCAACCTGACACTTCTCTCTTTTCCAAAGTGACACTGCAATAGGGAAATATGCTTGCTCATTTATGGGAAAGAGAGTAATCAGTCCTGGCAAACAGAGATGAATTTCATTCATAGAGTACATATCTCACGGTTTTAACTTTCATTATATTTCCATGGATATTGTCCCACTAATTTCAGCCAAAGAGCTACATTTCTAAAATTATTTTACCATTGAACTGTAAAATGGGGTTCTGTGAGGTACTTTAAGAGACATTCTGTAGCATCAGGAGTAAAAATAGCAGTACTTTCTTCAGAAAAATTATAGCTGCCAGTTCCAGATTTTCCGTGGTAATTAACCTAGATGCACTCAAGTGATGAGTACTCTCCCTAATGACTCTATTGGTTCAAAAAGGGAACATTTTCCTGTGATCTCCTCTGACAGTATCATCAGGATGTTGTCAGTGCAAACAATACCCTTATCTAGCTTCTTTTCAAGTCACCTGATTAACTGGAGAAAATAGAAACAGAAAGAAAAGAGCATGTCCTTGCACAGAGGCTGTAAATGTCACTGAAAGGCCGAGGGACCAGTTCCACCTGTCCTTCCTTCGTTAGTTCAGCTTCTCCTGCTGAAGTGGCGGCGTACTGGGGTGCTTTATTTCCCAGTCTCTCTGCCAGAAGGTGGATCTTTACTGTTAGAAACCCAGTTCATGTATCCTGATCACAATGGCGCCTTTGTAAAGGGAACAGTGGGTACAGGGCTTGAAAAACAACTTTCCTTCCCATTTAGAACCCTATAGGCTCATTATTCAATAGCACAGTGGTAACATAATGCATTTTCATTTACTTCACCCTAAATGTATGTAAATTGAAGGGTGGGTTTTTTATTAAAAATAACACTGATGTGTTTTTTGTTATTCAGAAAAGAAATTGTATTAGTGAAAAACAGCACTAATGACATTTCACATTCAAATTTGCCACTTGCTGGAAAAAGGCAGGTCTCACCCTGTGCTCAAAATATAAAATATAACTACAAAATCTCTACTAATTGGTACTGTCATCCATATGGTTAGTCCATATGTGTGTTTCACTTGTTTTAACTTATGATTGTCTCTTTAAATGTGAGATTGCATCCTAATAAAAATTGCTGCTCTCTTTACAATGAAAAATAGATCTGAAATGAAATGGCAGAATCACTGCACGTCACTGTTAGAGGATTTTTGGGTGGAAAAGTATCATCTTGACCAGGAAAGATTGCATATTTATGACAGTATTTAGTGCATTAGGAGCACAAGTATATTGCAAGATGTGGCAACTTATCTTTAACATTTGAACTTTTGAAGCACCTAGGTCTTGAAATCTAATCTTATTTAGCTTAAAGATTTAAATGGTTGTATTGTAAGATCCTGTTACTGTGCCCAGATTGAGTGTTTGGCTTCATAATCAAATCAGGTAAAGATACTCTTCTTTCAATGCTGCCTCACCTGTGTGAGTTCTGCAGATAAATGATGGATTGTCTAGGTAATTATGGAGTATAGAGATACAGTGTATGAGCACAGATTGAAGTATTTACTCACATCTAATCTAAACTCCTTCTACTGCTAGAACATTTGCCAGTGTTCTCAGTTTTCATTTTGAAGCTCTTCCAGTCACTTCTTGGGAAATGATGACCTCATAGAAAAAGACCAAGTATATAAAGAAGGTGAAGAAAAAAAAAAACACATTGATTATATGTGTTGATGGCAAACTGAATGAAAGCTGATCAGAGAAATTAGAGTTTTGCATTTTTTTTTCTCAAGATGTTCCAGCCTACATTTTTTTTTAATATTTCATGATAAACATTTACATCATCTATCTCAAGCTTTTACTTTTGATACTTTCTATTCCTGTTACAGTTTTGGTTTGTTTGTTGTTGGTTTTTTTTTATTTTAGTAGATCAGATCTGTCATGAAGGCCATCTCTGCAGAAGAAAATACAATTGCTGAAAGAGGTAGAATCAATCTCATGGAGAACTGTAAAAATCAGAAAGAGACCTTGCACTGGGATCAGAATTCAATGGGGCGAAAAAGTGAAGAAACACTGAGATATGTTCACAATTGACCTGTGTTGTCAAGCAGGCAGTCTGCTGCTTCCCTGATTAGTTGAAGCTCTTTCCAAGGCATTTTGTTTCATTCCAAATATACTGAACCGAAACAATTGAGCCCTGAAATCAGAGCTGTGTAAGTCAGTAGTGCCAAACATGAGTTCAGCCACAGAAAGCAAAAGTGCGGATGGAAGGTCAGAAATGTTGTTTTGTCAAGGTGTTAGGACATGAAGTAGTCTCTAAAAGTCCAAAAGAACCTACTAAATAGGGAAGCAATTTAGAAACCTTAAGGAAGATATTCTAAACGGTGGGGGAAATACTAAAGTACACAAGTTTTTCTGAGAGGCTATGCCCAAGTCCACTTTCTTATTTTAATCTGGTTCTGGCTATGCAACAAAGGACTGCCAGATGCTTTTGTTAAGAAAGGTACAAAATAGAGCCCAGACAGGCACGAATTGAGAGGTAGATGCCAACAGTTTTAATGCTGACCTGTGTTTTTCCCATGTCTTTGTCATCTTTATGTAGATTTTGAACACTCTGGGAGTACTAGGATTTTTCTGTTAATCACTGGAATAAATATAGGAACAAAATGACCCATTGGGCTTTTAGGAAAACAAGGAAGATAAGATACTTTGTCCAACCTTTTCTGCCACTTGGGGACTGAGATGCTTTTATTCAATTATGAAAGTGAAAACTCATATTTGCCCTTATCTGTAAAGAATAAGGATTGATATGATGTTGTTCTACCATGACTTGGATTTCAGTTTGATTGGTGCTTTCAGCTGGCAAATGGCAATAATAATGTGGTCCTCAACCACATTGCTGAGAAGAATGACATCAGATTAGGTGCCAGCTTAAAAGTTCAATATCTTAAGTTACTGTAATGTTTTTTGAGAATTATGGTGGCTCTATCGCCTACTCAGGGTCTATTTTTTGTTTTTAGATGTAGACACTGCTCTGGTCACAGGTAGCAATTCCTTTCATGGCATCATTCTGCTACTATGCAATGAGGGACAGCAGTACAACAATATCAACAATATTGATAAATAACAGTGCTCGAAACACAAGAAATGAAGTTTCTGGGCAATGCTTTGAATTCTGAATTAAATATTTTACATTGTGAGGTATATGATATGAGCTAAACATATTTCTTTTCTTCCATCACATTTAATATTAGTCTGAAAAATGTATCTTTATAACTTTTTTCCTCTGACTTTGGCTCTTCATTCTTTATGTATTTTTGTCCTGACTCTCTCTCATAGTTAATCCCAGAGCTACAGAGAAAGAAGTCCATTGACTGGTGTCTATTATAATTAGAGCACCACAGTACCTCGGATGCATTATTCTTTAGATATTTTTTGTTGGGGAAAGCAATACAAAAGGATTTTCTGTGAAGACATCAATACATACTAGATATAGACAGGCACAGGCCTTGTTAACTTGTACAATTTAGCATGGCATTTTTTTTCAAAAAAGGATGAGTTGCTAAGTTCTCTATTTAGAAAAAAAAAAAAAGATTATTTAAATGACAATTTAAAATAAAAAAGTATTCCTATTAAATGTTTTAAATAAGTGCTGGTTGACACCTCAACAGCATCTAATTTGGATACACGAATGCCACATTTTTATTTATGAACCTGCATAGTGAATGAAAGTCAATGTGTGATCATTCATAAGAAGTGATCAGCTGTGGATGTACATTTCTTTGAAAATGAGGACCAATTTCACAGCAAACATAGCTGCAGCAAAGGAAACTGTCTCTCAGACTCTCATGTTCTTCTGTTATATAATAAGTCAAGGTTAATCACTAATGAAAATAAGCTGTGAAGCACAGCTACTGATTAAACATCAAAGCCATCTGTGCCATGTCACTAAGGTCCGATATAAAATAACCATAATTATGAATACCTTTTGGTATGCTCTAAAAATTATTACTTGTGAAATGAGTTTTCCATATGTAAACTCACTTCCAAGGGACAAAGTAAAGGTCTAAAAAGCCTTTGTGAGTTAATGCTGGAATTTAATTAAATCCATAGTGCTGCCTAAAGTGGATCCACAGTCTTCAAGTATGTGAAAAAGAAAAACTGTAAAACTAATTTTCTATGTCTTACTGGTATTCTAATATGAATAAAAGCTATTAGAGTAATAAACTCAGTTCTAATTAGAAACACTGGATCTCTCAAAGAGAACAAAATCCAGAGTTCTATAAGTGTGGTATTTTTGGAAGCCTATATATGAAGTGGAAATCTTGATTTCAGTTATCCCATATTGTACGGAAGAAAATGTAAAACAGTGAGAAAGGAGAGTTGGTTGCTTTTTGGCACTTGCCCTTATGATGCCTTATAAACTCCACAGGATAGAGTAAAACTAACATTCTAAATAAGCTGGCTGAGATAAAAGGAGCTCTATAATTCTGCATGGACCACATTAACTTGGTGAAACCTGGTGGGGTAACATCTGCATAAGAAAGGTGAGAACCACTGTACACCACTTGTCTTAGAAGCAATAATATAATATGGCTAGGAAAATCTGAGTACTGAAAAAAGTGGGATTTGTATAAATGAAACACTTGCTACCAGCCCCACCTCAGAATGCTCCTAGGATCACAGTTGCTTAAGAATTCCTTCATGCCTAGTAGGCCAATTTATGTACTTCTTGTTCAGAGATAATTGCAGAATCTTAGTAGGATCTGGCTGTGATCAGTTCCAATAAACATTTGCAGGTTTCCCTACAGGGTCTGCTAAAGGATAAATGCACGATGATGGAATCATGGAATCACAGAATAATTTAGTTTGGAAAAGATCTTTAAAGCAATTGAGTCCAACCATGAACCTAATACTGCCAAGTCCACCGCTAAACCATGTGCCCCCTAAGTGCCATATCTATATATCTTTTAAATGCCTTCATGGATGGTAACTGAATCACTTCTCTGGGCAGCCTGTTCCAATGCTTGACAACCTTTTCTGTAAATTTTTCACAATATCCAAGCTAAACTTCCCCTTACACAACTTAAGGGTGTTTCTTCTCATCTTATCTCTCATTACTTGGGAAAAGAGACCCAATACCCACCCAACTGCAACCTTCTTTTAGGTCATTGTAGAGAGTGATAAAGCCTCCTTTTCTCCAGGCTAAACCACCTCAGGTCCCTCCATCATGCCTTACTAGTGCTCCATAGAACTCTTCCCTTTGTCCTTACCTAGCCTGGTAAAAAAAAAGCAAGGCTATGTGTCCCAGATGGACTGCGACCAGCTGTCTCTTTTGTGCAACCCCCAGTGCATATCTGGTCACCAGTAGTACTTCTGGGCTCAAGAATTCCACTCACTCACTGTCTGGTTGGAACCCTTTACAGACTAAACCACTGCAATTACTAGTCTTCAGACAAATTCCGTAGTACATCATTTTAAGTTTGTTCTCAATATGAGAAAATAGGAGAACGAAGAGTTAACTACACATTGAGGGTATGGAAGAACAATTATGCACCATTAAAAAAGGACTACCAGTAATTAAAGAGCTGTAAGTAAAACAAATTTATTGGTTTCTTTACCTTATCTTTTTTCACCCTGTCAACTCCAATGAAATATGTTACATCACCTTCTATTCATACTATATGTAATCAACCACTTCCCACTATGTGCATTTTATATACTTCTTTTTATTTCATGGGGACTAAATTCTTACTGATACAATTTCGTAGAAGTCTGTTGAATTGCACCATGAAATAATTTGGCCCTGCACCTCTGCAGCTGTGTGGAAGATGTTGGCTTTTCACCAAGTTCACACAAAGATGGAAATATTCATTTTCCACTAGTAATTTGCAGCTCCCACATTTGTCAAAAGCAAAAAGCATATTTTTACTTCCTTATTTATTTTCCCATGAATACTGTTTTTGCAAAGCACAAACAGAAAAAAAAATCCCACATACAAAATATAACTGTCTCCAATCATAAAAAATTTCCAAATTAATGAAAACTTGTAAATATGTTAAAAGACACAATTTGAATTCTTTGAAATGTATTTCTGTAATTTGAAGAATTTTGACAAAATTTGTTCTCTATGAAATCCTAACTCCTTCCTCTGCTTTCACAGTGGTCCTTTTTTATGGCAATTAACATTCATACTGCCTTTTTGTCTTTCAAGCTCAAGCCCTAAAGTTTTAGTTTTGAAAGCCTGCTACTAAAACCCATAGAGGCATGTGTAGAGATAAAGTTGGACAGGAATGGGTGCTGACACTGAATCAAATCAGTCCTTAAGAATCATCCTGATGTCTATGATGTAGCAGTATGCTATTGTTTATGGATCTACAGCCAAGAAGCGCTGGGCGGAAACTGCAGGTTGGAATTGATGGGCACAAATGCACTAAATTAGGTCAAGAATTAACAAATATTTAGACAAGCATTAAGAAGAGATACTGCTGTATTGATGATCAAGTAACACACAAGCAATATTTCAGTGCAACCAATTCTCAGCTTTAGCACCAAACTTACTAACCTTTTGGAATGAGGATCTACTTAAAATTTCCAAACAAACACAGACAGGAGCATCCACCCAGGAAGAGAGTGTGACATAGTCTTTGGGGTTGCACTGACCAGCTGAAATGTGTATTTCAGCCAGTGTGTTCAGGGGACTCAGAAAAGATAAAGGTTGCCTTTCACAGTATTACTGTATTATGTATGATTATCAAGTAAGTCTTACATTACCTGAATCCCATTGTGCTTTATCCATCTTATTTCTTATTTAAAAATACATTCATTGTTGTCCCAACTTTTAAGCTGTTTTAGGGTCTGTCCTGGTTTGGGTGAAAAGCAAGCAAGTTTTGTTCGGTGATTTTGCTTTTCAGCTTAAGGTTTCTAACTAA
>JANHGL010021911.1:61076-76380 GCA_024611195.1 Ceyx melanurus | reverse complement strand
AGGAGGAGGGAGGAGGGAGGGAGAAGGGGGGGTTCCGGGGAAGGGAGGGGAAACGGCGGCGACTCCAAAAGCAGGGCAGCTCAGCCCCGCACGGGGAGGCGACGGGCAGGCCAGTGGGAGCAGAGGCCGGCGGGAGCAGGGGCTGCGCCCGAGGAGGTGGCGGCGGCAGCAGCAGGCGCCTGCAATGGCAACGCCGGGGCCGGAGCGCAGCGGAGCCCCCCACTCTCCGGGGGAGGGCTCCAAACTTTCCCCCACCCTCAGGCCGGGCTCGGGGCTGGCTGGCGGCCCGCAGCGCTCCGCAGCCAGCAGCGGGCCCCCCGCCCCTCCGCCGGGCCTGCGCGCACCGCTCCCGGCCCTCGCCGCCTGCTTTTGTTCGGCTCCGGACTCCTCAAACTGGCACGGAGAAGCCCGGGGGGCGGGGGGAGGAAGGGGCAGCAGCGCCTCCCCGCCCCCCCGGCCCCATTGGCGGCGACGGCGGGAAGGCCGGCCCCGCGGGCCGCCCCGCCTCCGCCGCGGCTGCCCGTCAATCTCCGGGTTCAGAGGTGGGCCGGGGGCCGCGCCCCGCCCGCGCCTTAAAGCGGCCCCGGCTGCCGCCAGGGAAAGAAGGCGAAGAGCGACGGGGCAGCCCGGCAGGGGAGCTCTCATCCTCACTGGTTTCACCGCCCGCCATGCGCCGCTCTGCGCGTCTTCCCCTCGGTCCCGGCTCAGGCCCCGGCCTGCCTTCCCCCCTGCCTTCTCCTCTGTCTCCCCCCTCTCCTCAGAGCTGCGCCCCTTGCTCTGCCCCGGCTGCTCCTCAGGCTCTTGTCAGCCTTTCTGCAGACCTGCCCTCTTCCTAGCCAACTTTCCATCACCTCTGCTGCACCCTATCTTCCCATAGCCTCCTCCCAACAGCCTCTGCCTCCATGCTGCCCCTGCCAGCCAGCTGGCTCAGACTCCCTATGCTGTCCCCATGCCTGCTCCACACCCTGGGGGCAGCAGGATCTGTGCTGTAGCCTGTAGAGAGATTCTTCCTTCTAGTGTCAGAAGAGACACTGGTGTGTCTTCACCTAGTGTTCTTTCTTCCTTTCCCTCATCCATTCCGTCCCACTATCAGGGCCTTCCCTGCCGGCAGTGGTACATCCTACTTAAAACGTCCCACACCTGCCCCAACAGGGCAGGGGAAGCTAATAGAGGTACCAGGGCCACCAAGATTGCCATTCAGATCTACATGTAAATGGCACTCTGGAGAAGAAGGGCTTCTCCAGTCCCTTTCTGCATTCCCTGAGATCAGAGGCTGTCCTGCAGCTAAAAAGTTCTGTGTAGGCATCATCTGGCCATCAGGGATGGCTTCGGCATAGGGTCTGTCTGCTAGCTTGTGTATAAAAAGGAATAAGTAAAAGGTAGGTAATAGTGATACAAGAACTTCTGGTGTGGGAGATGATTGTTCCTTTCTCATCATTCAGTACTGACAGTTTCAGGCCTCTCGTAATGCAAGGCAAGGCGGGCCCAGCCCTGATCCCTGACTGCTGGGGAAAGAACCATCAGGTTCAGTGCAACAAGAAAAAAAATCACAGAATCACAGAATGTTAGGGATTGGAAGGGACCTAGAAGATCATCTAGTCCAACCCCCCTGCCAGAGCAGGAATCCTAAGTTGTCTTGCTTCCACTCTTCCTTTTAAATGAAGCACTTTACAGTGTTTTAAACAAAACACAACTTCATTCTGAAATTTCATTTTGAACCATTAAAATGTTTGAAAGTGGTTGAAGGCGAAGTGAGATGTTTTGATTTTTCGTTGCTATGAAATGTTTCACTGAACACCTTCTTTATGTTTCCTGATTTGCCAAAATTTTGCAAAGGTTTCTGCTTTCTCACCCAGGATGTATCTATGTTGGCTTTTTTTACTTTTTTGAGGAGGTGAAAAAAAAAAAAAGGAGAAAAATATCCTTTATCTCCATGGCTCCACAAGAAGTGGAATTTTATCCAAGAAACAAAGAGCTAAGCAACTCCCCTCCAAAGGTCCAAGCTTTCTGACACTTAGTCATCCCTTTACATGCTTGCTCACACACCAAGTCTAGACACAAGCTACCTCAAACTCTGGCAGGGGCTCTCCCATCCCCAGAGGTCAGCCCAGGGTCTTTCAGGTTTGATTTTGAGCAGCTCTGAGGAGAGGCAGCACAGCAGAGTTGAACGTACATCGCAGAAAAGGGAACAGTGGCTGCAGGGGCACAGGCAGGTACACTGGGGACCATGGGACACAGTGGCCTGCTGAACCCACAGGCTCTGGTATTGCAGATCCTTCCCGTTCCCCAAATCACCACACAATCAGCACATCAGGTGAACATGAGAGGAGTCAGAAGACCCTGGGGGAGCTGGCACGGGTAGGGAACAAGACATGGGTTGGTGAGCACCAAGCAGCCCCACGATGCAAGAAGGAGCAGAACCATCTGATCTGCTCATGGGAGGCATCCCAGCACAGGGATCTGGAGGAGCCATCAGGCCAACGCAGAAAGGGCCAGGACTCTGCCGTTTGCTAGAGTCTATATAATCCTTCCTGTCAAAGATAACTAATCCTGAGGCCTTTACAACACCTCTCCTGAAAAGCACATTTCATTCCTCCATCTCCTCCTGCCTTCCAAGCGTACAAGATTGCAATAGGTATTACCGAAAATATTCCCCATGGGAGCTGACACTGGACTCCCTTAAAACCCAAACGCCATCACCCCTCCTTCCTCAAGACACCAGTGATCGCTATGCTCTATTATCTCTACACCCACTAAATCTTTCTGAAATAAAGAATAAACATTTCCACCACAGATAGTGTAAGTGTATATGCCAAGCTGCGTCGCTTCCTCTCCTCTGTGGTTGTTAAAAAGTGGTTTTGTTTCAATGGTGAAGCAGATGGACAGATTCCAAGTCTGGCGTCCCCACTGCCTCCGCGTATGTTTAATGCTATCTTTGGTTTATCGCAGATTCCTGAAGAAAACATTTATGGGAGCCTCTTGTTTAAAATCTTGGCTCCACCACAGCATAATTCCTATTATTTATTAAATGAAAATCAAGCTGCTGTTAATGCACCATTACTGTGGTGAAGTGGAGCCCTTGAAGATGAAGGCCAAACATACTCTTCTTTTCTGAGCACGAGGGAGGCACTTCCCATCATCATCCCTCAATATTTGTGCCACACCAGGCTGAAAAGTAGTCTCCTGGGCTGTGACTTTTTGGTGGAATGGCCACAGACTCTTTTGCTTTGCTGTCCAAACCCTGGCATCCCAGAGTCAGACTGCATAAAAATCATATGTAACACCATTGAAAGGGCTTTACCTGAGACATCTCTGTGACAGTGCCATTCCCGTTCACCATGACCAAATTAATTTTCCTCCCTCTTCTGCAATTTTCCTCTGATGTGTTGATGGAAAAAGCAAAGCCCCTCCTATTTCCCACCAGCCACAGCTCCCATAACACAGTGAGCTGTGCAAGGATGGTCTCTCTTGGTCTAAAGTGTGGCAGAGTTTACATTCCAAACTGTTTTTCAGAGGAGATTCTTAAATTTTCCAGGAAATGTTGTGTTGCTGTTTTGAACTGATTGTTTATTTGTCAATTTAGTCATTAACCTTCTTCCTTACTCCTCTGGCTTTTGATAAGACAGAAAATGTCAAAGGGAAGGGAAATAGGCTCAGAATGATTTCCCCTGGTGAAGTATCCCAGTCCCCAGAAGCAAAGGGAGTTTTCTCATCAATTTTATCAGAGACACAGCTTCACTCATGGTGCCAGGTTAAATCAGGATTCCAGCTTTTTGCCATGTTTGTGTATTACATTTCAGCAAGTACCTGGGTCTTCTGGAATTATCTCAAACTCTAGATCTCAAAGTCAGTCTAAAGGAGCTAAATACCACTGATCCCCATTAAGGTATGAGATGGGATGAGCTGGCCAGGCAGTGGGAAAGACAAAAATGGTTTCTCAGTCACCCCATTCAGTCCTCCACATCACACCAAATTTGGTGTCACAGTGTATTCTGTTACAAAGTTCATATCTTAATTAATGCACTGCTTATTAATATTTCCTATTCACAAAATGATTACACACAACCCAAACACAGGTAGAACACTACAACCAGAGAAGAGGAGATCACACAAAAAAATTGTTGTGTGTAAACTTGTTCTTTGTTGCAGCTAAATTTTTCTTTGTTGCTTATTCCAATGCAAGTAACAAAATTCTTACCATCAGAAGTTTACCAAAAAGGGAAATGGCTTTTCCCAATAGCTGACATAAACATGTAAGTGCTACCAAACATATTTACATGCTTGAAATAGATGGTATAATTACAATGAGTTATAGTCAATATTCAGTCTTTCCATTGTTTAAATGATACCTCTTGATACAGCACAACACACCCTTTAATTGTGATCACTTGCTCTTTTTTAGATGATACTGCATTTTTTTTTCCCGCAAAGATGTCTGTAATTGAAAAGAAAATGGCATTGTTTAAAATAAATTCTCTGTCCTCCTTGAAATAAAAAGGTGGCATCCCTTACAGAATGTCCTACTTCTGGGAGTTTGACATTGCAGCAAGCCATCTGCAAAATCATTTTGGACATTTTTTCCAGACCCCAAGCTTGAATTTCAGCAAGGAAATACAGTTTTTGAAGACCGAAAAAATTCAACAAGGATTTTGAAAACAAGTCAGGTAAAAGCTATCAGAGGAAATACCAACAAAAAGAGTCATAGAGTCCTCCAATAAAAATAGTTCCATTCCAGACTCAACAACAAAGATCTTTTTCCCACTTTCAGCCAATACTGATGTTCCTCAAAGGATACAAAATAGCAGTTAAATTCACTTCTATCTAGTGTGTCTCACATTCTGTACAGCGTTTTTAAAAAGAGAAAGCCACATTAGAGGAACAAGCACGTTACTATATTCCACAGCTTCTCCATGAGATCTCACAAGTCAGGCCTAAAAATGAGACCTCCTCTTTATCACCAGTAATATGGGCTCACTTTTGTAGTAAGTCCATTTTCAGATGATTTACCAAGAAGATGTATCCTTAGCCACCTTCTACAGGTGAGAAAAGAGAGTGAAAAGAAAAGGAAGGGCCTTACCTCTGTGAATCACTAACAAGAGTCAAGGTTAAGACCCAAAGGTTATCATGTAGTATCTACCTTGAACACAGTGGAAGAAATCTGTGCTGCCCTATGTGAACTAGAGGTATTGAGAATACTTTCTTTGAATCTCAGATAGAGACTTATAGGTTTGAGATGTTTTTAACTGCATCATCTACCTTCAACAAGTCTTTATAGAGTTCATTGGCAGGCAAAAGTTGGTTTTCCTCTCTTGAGCTTCCCACAGATTTCCAAGGATGAGAAAATATGTGAAGGAAGAGGCTCAGCTACAGGTTTCTGTTTTTCACCTACATAAAAGGGGGCTTTAAGGCTTTCCCCAAAGACAGTTCTTACCAGTCCTGACTCAAGGGATAGAGCAAACATTGCCCCTCCACAGCAGTAAAGTCGGTGAGAAGTGATCCCATCATGCAAAGGTCTGCCAAGAAGGTCCTTGCGGATATCTGAGCAAGAGCCCTACCACACCATGCACCCCTCAAATTGCCCGTTACCACAATGCAGTGGGCAAAGAGGTCACAGTGAGAGACTTAGGTCTCTATGTCAGTGAGCAAGCCAACAGTTCCAATTTGCTGACTCGCTTTTTGATAAAATCTCCCCCCTTGGCTTGTTCACAGATTCCTTCGGTCCTCTTGTGGGGGTTTTGACCCAATGTTCCTGCAGGCTTTCCTATTATCAGCTGTCCCAACCTTTCTACATGACTGCTGAAGTTGGACCTTAGCCTTTCATTTCATTTTCATTTGGCTTCTTCCCCAACTTCCCATATTCAAGCACTTTGCTTATTATCAGTCTGGTCCCTCCTGTACTTTCCTCAGCTCCATTCTACTAATTGGTTCAAGCACGAGCCCAGCGTTCCCTAAAAGAGAGTCACTTCCCCTCACGCACAGTCAGTGCCATGCATTCAACACCCTCCCCAGCCTCCCAGAGCAGGAGCAACACTTCCTCTCCAAAAGGTGCTGGTGCCCTTGACTGAATGGGTCTGAGACAATGATCAATATAATCACTGATATATGATTGTGTCCCATATTGGTTCTTCACAGCCCAAGGAACATGTCCCCTGGCAGGCCCTGAAGGTTGTAGAACAGATAGGCTTCACAACCAGACATCCATTTTCACTAGCACTCTCTCATCAACAGCTTTCTCAGTAATATCCCTCTATTTCACATCCCCTTGGGAGGCACCAAATTTCAAATAGCCATCAACCTAGAACTAGGATGTTCACTTTAAGTCCTGTGAATTCAAAATATTTGGATTCTCATACAGTCCGTGGAATCAAAGATGCTTGCACCACCCTTGTCAATGAATTTGTCTTTGCAGAACACAAGTCACTACCCCTTCTCTGTGGCTCCCAGGTCATAAAGAGATGTCAAAACTACTAGCCTCTCACTTGTAAGGAAGCACTGCTGCAGAAAGCGTAACCACAAATCACAGCAGCAGCTCTCCTGACCCTGGACCCAACTCAAGTGCACCAAGGACTTTACTTTCTCTGGTTGACAGGGCAGAAAACCCACATAGCTTATTTTCTTACCATGCTTTCCCAGGAGAAAAAAAATCTTACCTAGAATTGCTGTCAAGTCACATATCCTATTTCATTCCGAGTAAGATTTAGGCAGGTTAAGCCTGGAAGAAAGACAAATTATCAAAGGCTGCCTGTTTGTAAAGGACAACTAACATGGTGCATTTGCCCCCGTCTTGTACTGGAAAAGGTCCCCCAGTGATGTAAAGTAATAAACCTTGTCTGAAGAAGTACCAATTTACAGTGCAGACCTGGCTTTCAAATTTGAGAGTCCCCAGGTGGGTGATGCATGGGAGCCTGAATTTCAAGTCCTAGTCTGGGAAGACCTCACTTACCTCATGTTGTCCCAGCCTCATATAAAAGAGCTAAAATTCCTCCCATGTTTCAGGCTGCACAGCCTCTTCCTTCAGCTAGTTGTTCTTTCCTCAGTTGCATAGTCTAGTTCTGGAGCAACACAAGAAATAAGACAGAAAGACACTGGCAGAGTACAAGGAGGAGCAGGGAGAAGAAAAGTCATCACTGGTTCCCACTGTGCCCATGGAACAGCCAGTGTTGGGCTTCCAGCAGCCAGACAGGGTGGAAGGAGAGAAATGGGAGCAGAAATGGGAGATACAGACTGCCCTGAGCAGAGGGGAAAAGGAGAATAGGCAAAGGAAACCACAGCCTTTTGGTTTTGCAGGGAAGTGAACACAGATGTTTTATAGTCATCAGCTCCCCTGCTTCCCAAATTAGGTCTAAAGAACTGTGACCAGCCCAGGGGTGAGCAAAAGCAGCAAAGGGACATGCACTCATCCAGAGGTGCCATCTCTTCAGAGAACTGCCCCAAGCATGCAAGGCAGTGTTTGGCATGTTAAACCACACTCTTAGGCATACTGTCTCTATTGCAAAGCCCTCAGCTCTCCTGACAGCAAGTCTGCTAACTCCCAGGTAACCCCACCTCCCAGCTCTGCTCCATCTCCCTTCCCTGCCTCAATTCTGGGAGTTGGGAATGCAAACCATCCCACCAAGACAAGCTCTCAACATCCAGCCCTTTCTATTTCTAATTTTTCCTCCCAATTCAGCCAAGATAGAGCCAGGCTGGGAAGTGTCAGACTCACCACATGAACCCCAAAGCTCAGTGTAAACCAGGGAGAGAAGTTCCCAGGGTGTGGGCTTTAGAGTGGGGAAACAACAGGCACGTCTCCTGAAACCTCATCAGCTTGCCAGACTTGCAACCTGAAATCAAGGCTGTCAGGAACAGCTCAGAGCTAAGAGCAGTGATTATTTGCATGTGAGACAAGGGGCTGGCTCAGAAGCTTTAGGCAGTCACTGTTCCAGATAACATGGAAGGAGCCACCTTGCCTGGACACATCTGGCCAGCTGCTGCTCCTGGTCACTGCCATGTGGTTGAAGTCAAAGGCATGAGTCTGGAGGAGGAGCAAAGGCAAAGCACTATGAGAAATAGAAATACACATTCTGTTCATAATAGCACCTCCCACTCTGCTGGTAAAAGAGAAATGAAAGCTGATCCAGGTCTGGAGCATAGGGCAGACAGTTGCAGGTAGCAACCCTGCTTTACACCTTGACAACAAAAGAGTTATTTACCAAAGCATATTCCGTTTATTTTCATAGTCCGTATAATGCAGCTTTTTCCAAGTCAGTGCTTGTCAGATGGACTTCACATGGACTGGAGGCCATAGTGCTGCCACCAGCCCTGGAGTAACATCCTAGGTGAAAACAACACTTGGGAGACTCCACCATCGTAGCCGGCTCTGAAAGAATACAGCCTCTGCCAGATCTTCACCACAAGCAGGACAAGGACCTTCACTGCACAGTGCACTGTTTGTCTGTGAACGGGTGGACCCAAGCCTTCACCAGGATCAAAGTTTGGTTAACATCACTGAAGACATACCTGCATTTTTATGTCAGGTTATCAAAGTGAGTAATTTCAACAATAGAACAAGCTAGAGCAATTCCCGCTGGGCAGACATGGTTAGGCTGACTCCATTCAGTCCCAGGTATTTCTCTACACCAGAAACCCAAGTGACACCAGTGATAGGAGAATGGAATGGCACTAGATTTCTCTGTGGAGCAGGGATCAGGCTCTAACCCCAGATTTTACACAGCGTTTTTATCGTCTCCTCTCATACCACTTAACTCCAACCCCAAGTGCTGGAATAGCTAAATACCATCAACTAAATTGTCTCAGAGGAAAGAAAATGTGCATTTTCACATTCTTGAGCTAGAGTCCTGTTCTTGTGCTTCATGATTAAAGGAGTTCTTTAGGTTGCAAAAAAGACTGGCATTAAAAGGCAAATACTATTATTTCCTGCTTTTTTTTTTTTTTTTTTTCAATTGGAAACTAGATCAGATGAGAGGGAATTAGTAATGTGGAAGCAGAGGTAACCCTTAAAACAAGAAATCAATGTGACTAGTCCTCAGCTGATGTAGGACCAGATGGATCCTTCATAAAGACAGAAGAATAGTCTGGCTTGGTGCTAGAACTACAGCAGGAAAAATCTGTGGTGCAACACAAGAATCCCTTCATGATGGACTAAAGGAAAAAGAAAGAAAACAAATTTCTGAATCTTCCCATTTGGCAAGTGTTTCTGCAGTGAGCATCTCCTCCTGCGTGCTCAAATGCCCTTCCCCTGGCTAAAGAGGAGTCGTCTGTTGCACACACATGCACACACAAATCCCACATGTGCCCAGGCTGGATCAAGTGCAAAGTGAAATCACCTGAAGAGTGTCACTTTAAAAGCCACAGAAGTGCAGAGAGCAGCACCAGCAGCAGTCAATAGCAATTTCCACCGCCAGGTCGATACCATCTGATGGCTGTGTAGCTGTAAAGATTGTTTCACACACATATCAGGAGGTGGGCAGGGGCAGGAAAAGTGGAATTGGTTTTAAATGATTGCAGGATTCAAAGTACTCCTGGCTCCCTCTCCCTCTTCTCTTCTTTCACAAGAAATACACACACAAAGAGTCAGAAATCAAATTTCCAGCCCTGTCAGTTCCTATCACACCAGTTCCCCAGCTTGGACTCCTTCCCAGTTTGCCAGGGAAGCTTCTCCTAATCCACTGAGAAGTGCATTATTGGGAGATGGAGTTGCAGCCTCTGTCCAAACTTCCCTGCAGTTTCAGGTCATTAGCTCAACCGGTTTGGACACAGAGCTACAGCAGAAGCTCAACGCTCAGGTTAAAACCTGAAGGGTTTCCAGATGAGGGCAATTTGCACTATTTTACCTCCTCAGAAAAGACCATTATCTTATTTTGCCAGATGCTGGATGGCCAGGGAACAGTAGCAAGCACAGAACTGTCAAACACAAACGAGAGGGAGGGTATCTATTTTTCAGAGAAAATGTGTGAATGGCTATAGCCTAAAAAATAATAGCACATTGTGTTTCTGACCTATCAAAGAGCTTTTCAGCCAATGATTCCAGGGGCAATACATGAACAAACATGACTTGGTCAACATTAAGAGCATTGCTGTGGGATGAAGGAAGCCAGTTCTATGGTCTGGGGTTCCCAGGGCTAGCCCTGCAGTCTCAGCTCTTCCTTTTGGCTCCTGGAAATGTGCTGGAAAACCAGCCACTGTTTCCTTTGCACCGTGTCTGTCTGTCTGCCTCCTGCCTAAGGCATGGACTCTTCCTTACAGGGTTTCACTAGCTGTGATCTCTGTTAGGAAAACCTCTCAATTTCTCCTGCAGTAAATGAAAACCAAGACTGTGTCTGCTTTTCACAAAATGAAGAACATTAGATTGATTCTTTTTCTTCTAATTCATTAATTGACATCTAAACACTTCTCCCTCACCATCACATAAATAAGCAAGATAATTTTCCAAGGAGCTGAGCCTCTGGTGATCTCTCCTCTGACCCTCATCACCTGGGTACCTGGGGTGGCAGCAGAGCTGGGCATCTTCAGCATCTCTCTCTGAAAACTGGGGCAAAGCAACCTCTCCACAGTTCATCAGATTGTGCCAGATGGATACAAGCTACATCCTCTGCTCCTCAAATCACTTCATAGAACCCAGTCAATGCTGTCTTACATGTCCATCATAGAATATGTTGTTGACATCCTCAGTTAGATCTCTTATGATAATTGAGAAGCAAACACAGTAACCACAGGTGTATGCTACCAGAAGGTCTTTCACCTTGTAGGAAGCCACATGAACATGTACATGACTAACACTTGCATCCCTTACATATGCTTCCCTCTTTTTGTCCCATCCCCTAAGACATCAACCCCTTTGTACCACAGTTTTTTCTTTTTGTTTTGGTGTTTTGTTTGTTTGGGGTTTTTTTAATAAACATGGAAGCATTTCAGGGCCTGACCACCAGCATGAATCTTTTATGGAAAGGATAACACACACACAACATCCACAGTGGTTAAAAGCATGCTTCCAAACTCCCAGCCTCCAGAGTCCTTTTAGAAGCAGAAATATCAGATAATAGTACCTAAATCTTGAAGCCTGGAAATAGTGAATGAGGCAGAGGATCACTGAAAGGGCTGCAGAAACTAAAGAGGAGCAGGCTGCAATTAGTAGGGCTTGTAAAAGTTTTAAATCAACAGAAAACCAGCTGGGGTTCAGCCATCAAAGCTACTATTGCTCTGGATCCAACTTCACAAGTATTTTTTTTCCTATGAAGAAATATAAAGAATGAAGAAAGGTGAAAAACATAATCTCTTAAACAAGGCATCATGCTGTCTCCGTTTGAAACCCTCCTGGTCTATACTTGTTCCTTTCAGAAGACCTGCCAGCTTTCTCCAAAGAGTGCTTCAACCAGCAGCCTGACGCTCCACAACCATCAGAGGTGGTCACTCCAGCGCTCCATCCTGCAATGCTGCCAGGAGACACGGGAAGGTAACAAACACGCTGGAAGACAAACAAAGCCCAGGCCATGGGATTACTGAAGCATGTTAGCTCAGCAGAGGGAGGTCAACACAGCGCAGTGGACCTCTGACCCTTGAAGAAAGCCAGAAAACAAACTCCTCTTTCTACATGACACTGATGATGAGGCCATTTGTGCCCTTCAACCTAGCAAGCAATGCAGAAGAACCTACAGATGATGAAAACTTGAAATTCAGAGATGTGGAGGCCAGACAGGCCACCTGTATTGACTAAACCTACTCTGGTACTGTGCAGGTAGAAGAGCTGTAAGAATTTCAGGTCAATGTCTACCTTGCCTGCAGGAACCACATACACATGCAAGAGGAGTCCTCCCATGACCCCTGTAGTGTTTCCTCAGTGAGTTTGCAGCTTTGTTAGTTACCAAGCCAGCATCCACCACCCCTTCTACTCACAATAACTCCAAACACTACACAAATGCATTGAAAAGAAGTTAAATCCCCAAATTATTATGATCATAATTATTTTTGTTTGTCTTTTGGGACATATTTTCAGGTTTCTGCAAAAATAAAGTGGAAGGTCTTTGTAATAGTGTGAGTCCAGAGGCTGGGACTTTAAATAAAATCCCACTCACTGGGAGATGCTCAAGGCAGTGGCAAGCACAGCTTCTGCTTTGCCTGTGCTCAACCCTGAAAAAGACTGAAAAGGCTCTGTCTGCTCAGCAGTCAAAGAAAATCTTTGTCGTGACTTGATCCCAGATACCCACAGAGTGAAAATAGCTGAGATTGGCATGTTCGTTAGGCTCACAGGTAAAAGCCTGTGTAAGCAGTAAGCAGCAAAACCCAAAATAAATAGTGAGAGTTGACAACACCAAGTGAGGAAACCTTGAATAGGAAATAAAAGACAATTTTGAACAGTGAGAATAGTTAATCACCACGGCCAGTTACCAAAGGAAATGGCAAATTCATCATCAGCCAGAGGTCATGTGTGGAGACTGGATGTCTTCCAAAAAGTGACACTGGTTCAGGACCAGGTTTTTGGGTTCAAGAGCATCTCTCAGAGCAGAACAATGCCCTCCATCACAGCCTCTGTGGATGATACTGGCCTAAGCTCCCAGGCCAGGATGAAGGTCGAAGTGCTTCAGAGCCCCCACCCCACAGCCCAGTGTCTTTTCCTAGTCTGGCTCCGCCCACTCACAATGAGATTGGTTTGTGGGGCTTGTCACTGACCATGGCCCTTCTCCAGACACACCGCCTGAGCTGAGTTTCAGGTCCCAGCCTCCATACCACTCAACCCCAGAATAGTGGTCCTGGCCACCATAGCAAGAGCTGTGCTGCTGTGCTCCCTGCATCAGAGCGCTAACTGCGCAATGCAGCCAGGGAAGCAGAATAATGTTCTGCTTTTCCCTTTACTTCTTTTAGTCTCTGCATTTGCTCCTTCCTTCCTTTAGCTGCCACACAAAACCAAGCCCAAAATACATACTCTGGCTTCTGTTTACCCTTTCAGGCAGTTTCCCTGATGCCCAAGATGCTGATTTGAACTGACCTCTCTCTCAACGCCACCTTACCACCAACTCAGCTCCTCATCCCTCCTTGGAAGCAAAAACAAAAACCCAAGGACAAAGCAAAGTGGTCTTGGCATCCCTGATGTGCTCTAGCACTGCGATCTCCCAACCAGCACATGGGAGAAAAGCAAAACAGATCAGAGTCTGACTTCCATCTTTGATTGTGGACATGGGGAGCAAAATGCCAGTCATGGCACCACAGTTCCCACAGGGAGGTGACTCCCCTGATCCCAAAGGGAAGAACTGTGCTTTCTATCTTCCTTCTGCACCAAGTCAATATGGCCAATTTAAACAGGTTTCAGAAGAAAGCACCTGCCTGCAGCTCATGCTGCTTCCCTGACCCTTGTAAATCCAGTCTCTTGAGTGAATGGCTTGTTTGGAGAGAGGCTTCCATTTGTTTGTCTGGACTCTAGTGATAATAGCTCTAATTTATCTCTGAGCTGGGCAGGCATGTCTAATATGTTTGAGTATTTAGAAGCATTACAGAGGTTTCATTTGGTCAATTGTTTCTTGAAATCCTTTCCCACACACAGAGCAGCCATACAAAGGTGGAACTACTCCACCATGGGCAACCCTGAAGATGCAGCCTGTGCATCCAGCCTGCGAAGGGCACTCACACCACAGCTGCTGGATTCATTGAGGAGGGGGCACAGTGATCCCAAAGGCTTTATGAGTACCTGGTTTTAGAAATTAAAGACCAAACAGTCAACCTTGGAAAAGGACAACGACAAGATGGTGCCACCATACCTCCTCCTACTTCAACCTTCCAACCTTGTTTGTTTTATCATCTATGTCCTCCACATAGACACACACTCCACCTCAGCTCAGACTTGATTAGGCAGGGTTAGCTTGGCATCTGCACTGGGAAGCACAGCACACTTGGCCAACACATTGTACCTTAAATTAACCCTTCCTGCACACTGAGGTCCATTTCAGCTATAATCAGACACCAGTTGAATACCCCTTAAGCTGTGTTCCAGCAGAAGGGGTTAACCAGAGTCAGTGCTGGGGATGGTGGGACCAGGTCACAGGTAGAAAAACGCAATCCTACCACAGAGTTACTTACAGCTCAAGCCTTACACAGCTGAACACATCACCTGCGCTGTGCTCGCAGGGTGGCGCGTGCTTCGGCCCGTGACAAATGCAAGGTCACGTGCCTCAGCTTAAATCACTTTCATGGAGGTTTCAGCAATTCTCTTCATGCCATTTCAGCTAATTTTAGCTGTGAGCTGAGAGGTTGTTACTGAGGTTCAGCTGACTGGTGACAATTTATCAGGTCACCCTGTTGGGGTAGGGAGCCTGATCCGACTCAGCTCTGACCTCTCTGCTCTACCATTTCTGAAGGCTGGAGCAGGAGCATAGAGAACTACACCTGTTCTATGGCACCTGTAGCTGCAGTGCAATTTAACAGAGCATTAGCATGACCAAGTCCATGTTTCTCCCCATGCCCTTCCTCCATATCACCCTATGCACCAAGACACAACCAGTGCTGGGGTGCAGTGTGTTGGGTGCCGCGCACCAACTGCACAGCCAGAAAGAAATGACGCTGCAGTTCCCTGGCTGTGATCATGGGGCACATTTATAGAGGCCGAATGTAATTACTTACTCTGGCACATAGCCAGGACACCAAGGTTAACACCCTTGCTCTCCAAAGAGTGCCAGGGGAACATTAGAGCAATGTTGCCAAGACGTTTTATATGCCTTGACTTCAGGTGTTGCAAGCGGCAAGATTTAGTAAGGGCCCGTCAGGAGGAAAACGGTCGTCATGGAATTTTTTAAAAAGCAAAACAGAAGAAGGAGTTTGCTTTCTGCTTGGCTGTTTGGGTTTATTAACTTAAACTTTACTGTGCTGCACCAGGGACCCAAGTTGAACAGCTCTGAAGAAAAGCGAGGCCTTGCAGATACATCCTTTGGTTGCTTTGGAAAGTTTCAAGCCTCTCTTGTCTTTGCTAGAAAAAAATCTTGCAAGACCTTGAAAAAAACATCAGTTCATCTCTGTCCCTGAGCTCCCCGTGCCTACGATGGCCTTGGCAGTGTCTGAGCCATCATCTCTGGGAGCACGGGCTGGCACGGACACTGTGCCATGCTGGCCAGAGGGAGCATTCAGCTCGATAGTCTCCTATAGTGCTGGAAAAAGTTTCTCATGGCTCTAAATTATTTTGCATAATTTTAAACCAGATTGAAATAGCCCTTGTTAAAAATAAAAGCCATCAAATTTAGCCTTCCTTCCCTCTTCCTGCCCCCCCCCCCCCCCCCCCCCCCCCTCCCTCCTCCTCTTCCACCACACCACGTTCACGGGTGTT
>JANHGL010021911.1:33564-60976 GCA_024611195.1 Ceyx melanurus | reverse complement strand
CCTGCAGATGAGATCAAGGTGGAGGTTTTGGGGGATTCCCGGGAGGTTTCTCACCCCAATATCCCAAATATCCCTCCAACTCCCCTGCAGATGAGATCAAGGTGGAGGTTCCGGGGGATTCCCGGGAGGATTCTCACCCCGATATCCCAAATATCCCAAATATTCCAACTCCCCTGCAGATGAGATCAAGGTGGAGGTTCCGTGCGGGACGGACGAGCCTGCCCGGATCTGCCCCAACGGCACCAAGTGCAAGAAATACTGGGAAGGGCCCAACTACGGCATCACCCAGTTCGACAACATCCTCTTCGCCGTCCTCACCGTCTTCCAGTGCATCACCATGGAAGGGTGGACAGATCTCCTCTACTATGTGAGCCCCCGGGGTGAAGGAGGGTCCTGGGGGAGGTGTTCCCCCCACCCCAGTCCCATCCCACGGCTCCTTTTCCCCCCCCTTCCCCTTTTCCCAACCCCCATCTCTTTTTTCCAACCTTTTTCCCACCCCCGTGGCTTCTTTCCCACCCCCCATCCCCTTTCTCCAACCCTTTTCCCACTCTATGGCCACTTTTCCCAAACCTCATCCCCTTTTCCCCACCCCCCCCCCCCTTTCCCCACCCCCCCCCCTTTTTTCCCACCCCTTTCCCCCCCCCCCCCCCTCCCTTCCCCCTCCCCCCCCCCCCCCCCCCCGCCTCCCATTTCCTGCAATATTTGCAACAGGCAGCTGGTTGGGAGTTTTTTCCCCAGGGGTTTTGTCTGTTATTTATAAAGCTTTGATGAAAAATGCAAAAGAAAGGGAAAGAAAAAGAAAAAATCAACTTCCAGGTGACCTCTCTCCTTCTACAGCAGCTCTGCTCCCTGCAGCAATGAGGGAGCCACAGCTCCCTCCACAGCTGAGGAAGCAGCCACAGCTTCAGGGACCTCATCCAGCATCCTTTGGAGTCAATGCAAACCTGCCCTCTGTCTTCCCTGGAGCCTCTCTCCAACCCCCTCTGGCCTTGAGGGATATAGTAAAAAGGGATACAATTCCTTCCATTTAGAGTTTACTAGTTCAGTGAAAAATGTCACAAACCCACACCTCTTAGCAGTGCTGTGTAACTGGCAGGTGTCCCTGGAGCTTACAGGTCTGGAAGACTTCCCAAGAACTGTTAGCACAGGACCTTGGAGAAGCTGGGCTGCTTTTCCCTCCTGTTTTTTAGAGCAAAGCAAAGAAAAAAAAAAGCATCATAAATACCTCCCTCCTGACTGCCTTATTGGTGGGATGAGAGCAAACACCCAAAGCTCCTGTGGGACTCCTGTGTCTGCTGATGAACCAAAAAAAAAGAAAAAAAAAAAGAAAAAAAAAAAGAAAAAAAAAAAAGATGTGGGCCTTCACCTTATCCCATTAGCCTACATAGGAGAGGGCAGGGCAGAATGCCAGTTTTGGTCCCTTCTGTGGGTTTCCATTCCTGCAGGAGAGGAAGGAGAAGCACAGCAAGAACAACAGCCACATGGCAACAATCCCCTTGGCAGGGCTGAGACAGCTCAGTCTGATGAGGGGGCTGGGATGATGCCCAACACAGGAGCATCACCCCGTACTCCCTACTCCTGCGTCTGGAGGTGGAACACTGGAGCAACGCATATGTGTGTATTTATCTTTATGTACATGTGTCTGCGTGTGCATCCATATGATGCACATTGAGATAAATAATATTTTGAGAACAAACATTTCATTTTAAAAGTCACTGTGTGACAAGAAGTTAATTATCTATCATATCATCTCTCAAACCCAAACATTTTGAAAGAGAGGAAATAACTAATTAAGATCATCATAAATCTTGTTCTCACAAGCTCATTTTCCTAAGAAATAGGAAGAAATACATATTTCATTACAATGCAACATCCGTAACTCTGACCTATAAGATATTAATGATTAGGTCATGGAGTTTCTCTATCTAAAAACTTCCTTGCAAAGGTTACCATAAGTAGCACAGGAAAATTATTTGGTAACACTCTCCTGGCAACCTGACTTCCAATAAATATGCAAAGAGAGACAGTAAGGAGAAAAATGAATAAACACTGAGCTTTTCTCACCTAAACCAAGCTGTGTGACTTCCTCAGATCCATTTTGCAGCAGGCTTCTTACACCCAAGCCTCTACCCACTCCTGTGGCTTTCCTTGTACCTTTCCTTGTTCAGCCACAGCTTTGGCAATCAGCTGGTCATTTCTAGAAGACAATTTCAGATTGAACCTGGATAGATAAATTATAGAATCACAGAATCATAGAATGGTAGGGGTTGGAAGGGACCTCTGGAGATCATTGAGTCCAACATCCCAGCTAACACAGGATCACACAGTGTGAAATGTAGGTGGGACAATAATACAAGCAAGGCTTTGACCACAGAACCATGTTTAATAGGAAGAGGATGTTCACAGCAGCAGGACTACCAAGGAAAAAAAAGATGAGACTAGGGAGAGATCAGCAAAGGAAGGCACATTGGAAATCAAGAAATGCAGGAATAAAAGAAAACTTAGCATGACTCAGGCAGAGTTAGACCCTGAAGGGGGGATAGAAACACAGCAAAAAGAGCTTTCATCATAAAAAGACAGCAAGTGACACAGTATGACTGGTCCGCACTCATGGTGGGGATCTGTGTCAGCATAGCTTGGACATGGCTCCAAGAATAAATCAATGGCTGGTGCCAGACAAGGGCAAAGGCAAAAGCAAGGAATGCATGTGTAGAAATGGCAACAATCCTTATCTGTGTGGTGGCCCAGAGCAGAGGGGAGGCAGATATTCCTCATAAGCCATCACTCAGAGAGCCAACAGCCACCCTCCATGACTGCAAAGTAGGAGATGTAGCATCTCTGCTCAGTTCTGCAAAGTCACTGGGCTGATCCTGATAGTCTGCAAAGTCTCAAAACAAGTTTTGAAGGTAGTATCATTAGGTACCCAGAGCTCATTACATGGAAAATGAAGCAAAATGCAACATGGCTCTTGCAAATTTGCGCAAATCCCTAAACCAGCTCTCTAGATGAAACAGGAGGTTCAGCTGGGGAAGACTTCACTGAATGGTGCCCCATGGGACACATCCTGTTGAGGCAGGGGGATGGGGGTCATGGGTTAAGGGCTCAGGAAGCAGACTGGGGCAGAGCAAGGTTAAGGTGAAGGACTGCAGAATTATCCTGCAAGACAAGACATATCCTTGCTTTGGGCACAAAGAGCTGCCTCCAGTCCAGGGCTGTCAGACACCAATCCACCTTCACATCCATGAGCCAGAGCCATGTCAGGAGCAGAAACCCCTGGCCCTGGGGCAGAGTGGGCTTTGATGCAGTCCAGAGAGGGAATTCAAATCTAAACATAGTGCTACATACAAGGAGGCTCTTACACTGATGAACCACTGATTTTGTGAGGGGCATTTGCAAGCGAATTTAAGCTAAAGGAAAAAAAGGCCCTTTTTATACTGGAATTAAAATGTCTAGACAGACCCTTCCTGGTGTAACTAGACCTGCATAAACTGATCATGATACACCTGATAAAACATCCCATGAAGACAAGGACTAAGAAATAGTTTGACAGAAATTCCAGCAAGAGCCATTTTAAAAGTATTTAATCTCGAGAATCACTTGTGCTATTTAATGAAGTCTGCATTGTGGCTGTTCATTACACGGACCCTAAACACTAGAAACCAAGAGGATTTTCTTTGGCATTACAACAGGAATTCACAGCATAGAAGGCTGGTCCTCAACATGAGGTCATATCTCCCTCTAGCTGCTGGTCCTGGGGACTCAGCAGCCTTTGACCACCCAACCTATTGCACAGGCTCCCCTCTGACCTCTCCTCCATTCTGTTGCTTCCAGTGCTGCAGGTCTTGATATCAGTTCTTGCTGGCTGCAGTGCTTCTCCAAGGAGTGCAAAATAGCTCAACTTTTGGAGAGGACATACTCCAAAAGGGAGGTGGAGAGGCCAAAAGTAAAAGCTACAAGGTTGATGTCTTCTTCAAAATAAACCAGCATAGATTAGTGAACATGTCCCCTGCAGAGGAGGCATCCTGTGACCAAGATACTCCTGGCTTATGCCCCTCTTTGCACAGCAAAATCCAGAAAAGATATTCAAGTCAATTTTCTCCCTCCATCATAGAGCAGGATCTCCCTCATCATAGAGCAGTGTTCAGCATCACAGTGGTCTTCCCAGAGACATGTTCCCCATGTGGCTCCAGGCTCCCAAACTGCCATTACAATGTTTCTACACCACCTTTTTATTTTTTAAGAACTGGAGAGGAGCCTTGATTTCAGGGCTGGAGTCTGGGTTACTGAAAGTTGTCTTTTTGTCACAAGGGTCACAGTTGGCCCAGCTGGTGACACTGGCATTTTTCAAGACAGCCTGCTCCTTATATGGTCAGATCTGAAGGGGAATATTTGTGCAAATCCCAGCCTGGTAGTCCTTTCAATCAGCCACTATTTCACAGCAATGGAGAGGTGTGTGCTGGTAAAGGAGAGATTTCTCCTGCCACAGCAGTAGTGGCGACTTCTGGAGGTGCCAAACAAGAATCCAAATTATTGTCAATGACAACAACAAAACCCAAACCAAATCAAACCAAACAACCAACCAAGCAAAACTTTTCCTTAACTTTTATTTTCCTCAGGTGCATCTGAACATATAAATACTCTAGAAGTGTAAACAGGCTTTTAGGAACCTCTAAAAACAAAACAAATAAAATTATCATTGGAAACAACAGGAAGCTTATCAGCTCTTTACTGCACCAACAAAATTTCCAGCTCAGATCACATTTCTAAGCAAAACCCACAACAGAACTAAAATGGGACTTTATCACACAGCTGAGCCTGGGGCTCCTTTTCACCCCTCTGGTCAGGTGGGTTATATGTGCAGGAGCTGGCTTTCATGATATGTTGATGGTTGTAGCAGAGAGAAACTGTGAGGCAAACTATTTCAAGTCACCTTCTTCCAGCTTAGGGCTGAGGAAAGTCTTAGACCTCTGTTAAATTCACCTTGCTTCTCCTAGGATCTGAAAGCAGAGGGTGTCCATATGGCAAGGTAATGGCCACATCTCTGCTTTTCCCCTTCAGCAAATCCTGGCTCTCTAGATCCCCTCTGTAAGAGCTGTAGAGATCTGAGAGCCTTCTTATACTACCCAAAGGTCCCTTTACATTTCCAGTGTAACACAGAGGGCCTCCAGGTTAAAGCCAACTGCAGAGCACATCCCTGGCAGGACCAGTGTGTCTGAATAGCCATGTGCACAAACACACACAGACACACAGACACAGACACACAGACACAGACACACACACACACATAAACCGTGTCCACCTTGCAAAGTTTCCCCTGGATTTTTGTTACCATGTCATCTATTAATTACCTAATTACATCTTCTAATTATGGGATTCCTCCAGTATTTATACTCATTACATAAATGGTGGCAATTACACTAATTAGGTTAATGATACAGGATAACAGTCTACAAATTGCTTTAAAGGGACACTCTCAAGGCACATAGGCCAAGGATGCTCCCTGGCAGGTCAGCTAGTGGGTAGCACACAAACATGCTCTCTCACCCCATGGAGCTCCTCCTGCTGCTGCTGCTTCCTTGCATGGCCTCTACCTGAGCACCACTACGGAGCCTTGCTCTGCCTCCACAGAGAACTACCAGGGACATAAGGAAGCAATGCTCTGTTGCTTCACTGCTGAATTACTACTGCTGAAAACTGTTCACTGTCTGTGTGTAAGCCCCTCTAAGCTGGAGGAAGGTTGCAAATATTTCTTCTCTGGCTGGCTAGAGACCTGGGAGGGGAAAGGCAGAGTATCCACATTCTTCCATCCAGGCTCTACAGCACCACTTCTAATGCACCTCAGGTCCTTGAGTCTCGCTTAGCTGGATGTGACCCAGTCTCTTGCCTATAGGCCTTTCCAAAGTGGCAGGTTTGCAGAAGGAAAATCCAGCTCCTCTGCTTCAGAAAGATCCCCTGGAGCTCCAGCAGCACTCTGCAAAACCAAGCATGTCCTCAGGATGAAAGGTAAGCTCTGGGAGGCTGGAAGGAGCCTGTTTTGCTGAGCGTCCTACTTACCCAGATTTGCTGGAGGCTGAGCAGTGCATTACAAGGTTCTTGTCCCTGCATCTCACCCAAAAGGATCCTAAAGCAGCACCAAGCTCCATTACTCTCTGGAGCAGGCTCAAGCCAGGGAGAAAACTTTCTTGCTTCGATTCAAATGCAGGCAGTTCTCCGGTGGAACACGGGAGCCCTTTGCAACACTTTGGAGCGTGATGAATGGCCCTTTGTCCTGCAGCCACTACAGAAAGAGAATGTAATTACCCAAACTGGAATTTGGCCAGAATGCAATTTTACGCTGAATGAATTTCCCCCCTCCCTTAAAATGTTTGCAAATCCCCCTTTAAAGATAAAACCCTGGAATAAAATCCTGCACTTGCTTCAAAACTGACCCAATTCCATTATAAGTCAACTGAACAACTCTGTTTTGCACCTTTAAGGCCATGGAACTCTCTATGTTGCGCAAGAGATTTCATTATTGGCAAGGTTGAGGAATGCTGGTTTCTGCTACTGGACTGCTATCTTAGCCCTAAACTATATCCCTGTGTCAGCTGCCCAAAGACATGTATAACCAGGTCCACTTTTTGAAAGATATACAGCTGCGGCCGGCTTTATAGCCTGTTCCAACAGGACATGGTTGGCACTTCCAGTGGAGCAGGCTGACCGGTCTCCACTCTAACAGGCAGGGTCTATGGCTCCAGCGGGAGTTTTTCAGGAGCATATATCGATTGTAAATAATGTCTCAATATCCTATAGTAGGTCATAAATCAAAAAGGGGTAGAAATATCTTTTCTCCAAGGGACTTTTTTTTTTTTTTTAAGCAGTCTATTTCTTGTTTAGCAGTTTTCCTTTTGGAGTTACTGTGTCGACCTTTTACCCCAAGTGCCAAGTATGAATCGTGGCCAGCAAGCCCTGCTTAAACTTCCCTAGGGACATATAGCTGCCTGCAATGAGTCCAGACCCTGGATGTCCTGTGGGAGAATTGACATCTCCCACTGGTGTTGCCCCTTGCCTTGTGCATGCTTTGTTTAGCAAGACAAACACCACAGTAGCCACATTTCCTCTGGTAGCAGACTATGACTTAAGGAAGAGTCCCAAAACTAGCAACATTAGTGACAGTCACCATGAAGACGGGCATCTCATAAGGGTACAGAAAGGAAAGATCCTCCCTGCTGGATGTGGAGTAACTCCACCTTCAACTCCTCTGCAGTTTGACTGATACCAACTGAGAAAATAAAAACTGTGCATATGAAGACATCAGCCCTTTTCCTGTTCCACAGACCATGAGAGATCTCTTTCAAAAAAGCTAACCATCAACTCAAACCTCTCCCTCTTTAGAAAAAAAAAAACAACCCAACCAAACATGTGCCTCCAAACTGCATGTGCTGGCACAAAAATACAGCAACAAGAACGGCCTCGGGGTTTTGTCCTGCCTGATGTGCCACTGACAATGCCATTGGTCTGAGGCTTGTACCCACATGGACATGGGACAGATGTAGACTCCAACCCACCATGCACAGCCCTGCACCATAGAATCATAGAATCATTTGGCTGGAAGAGACCTTTAAGATCATCAAGTCCACCCATTAACCCTACACTGCCAGGGTCCCTAAACCATGTCCTCCAGTGTGGATGCTAAAATAACTACTGCCTGGAATTTTCCTTCTCGTGGGATCGCAAAGACTCCCACCGGCTGTGACCTTGGTGGCAGCTGTTTGTAAAACAGTAGAAAGATGTTTTGATTATGGGTGTTGTGACACCCCAGCCAGTCACACCCAGGGGGTGGCTGGCTTCTTGTCCAATTGCCTGGAAGTTAAAAGGGTATAAAAAGAGCTGTAAATTAATAAATAAAGTCTTCTTGGCATCTACGTGAAGAAAATCGTCTCTTCTCACTCTTTCTCCTCCTCCGGCAACTAGCAGATAAGCAACACTCAAGCACCACATCTACTCAGTTTTTAAACACCTCCAGGGATGGGGACTCAACTACCTCCCTGGGCAGTCCATTCCAATGCCTAACCACCCTCTCTGTAAAGAAATTCTTCCTAATAGCTAACCTAAATTTCCCTTGGTGCAACTTGAAGCCATTCCCCCTCGTCCTGTCATCTTTAACTAAGGCGAAGAGGTCAACCCCCACCTCCCTACAACTTCCCTTCAGGTAGTTGTAGAGAGCAATAAGATCCCCCCTGAGCCTCCTCTTCACCAGACTAAACAATCCCAGCTCCCTCAGCCTTTCCTCATAGGAGAAACTCTCCAGACTCTTCACCAGCTTCGTTGCCCTTCTCTGAACCCATTGCAGTACCTCAACATCCTTTTTGTAGTGAGGGGCCAAAAACTGGACACAGTACTCAAGGTGAGGCCTCATTAGTGCTGAGTACAGGGGTACAATCACCTCCCTTCTCCTGCTGGCCACACTGTTCTTGATACATGCCAGGATGCTGTAGGCCATCTTGGCTACTTGGGCACACTGCTGGCTCATATCCAGTCGGCTGTCTACCAGTACCCCCAAGTCCTTCACCAGTCTCAATGCGCATGACTTGCAGAGCTCTTTGATGTAGTTCAGGGCAGAGACTCCTTTTTTGTCGCATCCTGTAGGGCCCTATTACCAGGGCCTCTTGTCTTGCAAAGTACCAGTTTCTCAAATTGCTAAGCTATTCTGGCACAAAACAAAACAAAACAAAACCTACTTTGGACCATTTTTAGGGGTATTAAGCTGAAGAACAGAAAAAAACCCAACATATTTCTGTCTAGAAAGTTCTCTAAAATTATCCAAAATTATCCAAGAGGAGCTTCTCTGTGGCATGATGCTATGCTGCACTTGGGGACACCTCCAGTCCCTCTTTCATCATCTCTTGTGTGCCACCAGCATCCTGCATGGGAAGGGGACGGGCCACCCTGATGGCCATAGGCAGCAGGACACAGTCTTATTGCTCCCCCTCCAGCACTGTCTTGTTAGGACCAGGGCAATACTGATCTTTCCAAGTCCAAGAAGTATTTGAGCTTGATTAATAATGAAACCAAGCCCAGAGAAAGGTGTGATGGGATCTCTTGGGACTGAAACAAGAGCTACAATATTTAAAGAAGCAAAGAGGGAATAAAAGGGAAGGGTGGGAGGAGAAAGCATTTACCTGCACAAAAGCAAGAACATTGGCAATAACCCAGCTCAGCTCCAGCTTGCACGGGAGACTTTGGAGAAGGGGGTGGTAGGCAAGATGGGAAATTACCAGGAGCTTAAGAAAATATATATGTAAAAATTAAAAAAATAAAATAAAACTGTATCAGCATTGACTAATAATTTCCAGGCTCTGCGCAGATGTCATTAATGACCCTTTTTATTCATGCAGGAGTTCCCAAAGAGGAGCATAATGTTCCATTAGTAATAATTGAGAAAGTCTCCTGTCGGGATTATGTCAAAACCTAGAGATGCTGCTGCTGCCAAAACATTTTGGTGACAAACGTGTGAAGCGTTTGACAGAAGGTGCCACAGCAGGTTGAGGCAGCTTCAGGAGGGGATTCCTAGGAGGAGAGAAGGGGTGGAAGACAGCAGCAGGGTGAGAGGTGAGCAACAATTTACTTGAGGAATGCGACTGAAGGGATGAGCCCACCTACTGCAACAACTTGGGGTCACGTTGACACCTCAGAGATGCTGATGGGACCATTCATGACTTCATCTGACCCATCTCCTCCCCCACTCCCCTCTCCCAAGATTTTGCAACACATCTGCAATAAATACTCTTCCCATTGCTCAGTGTTTCTGGATACTTTTGTCAACGGACAACTGTGTCCTCAGCCACTGGGGAAAGGCAGGGGTGTTGCAACACCCTGAATGTTTTTTGCTGCTTATCATGGCTCATGGACTAGTGAGGGCCAGGGACCACTGTAGTCACCGGCACAAAGGGCAAACCTGGGACAAAGCCACTGTGAGCAATTAACCCAATATTACCCATTTGAAGAGGATGGAGAAAATGTCAGGTGACAAGTGTCACAAGTTTCCTCCCTCACTTTTCAAACTACTGCAAGGCTGGGCAACACCTTCTGAACTACAAAACACTGTTGAGATTTAGATAAAGGAGAAAATAAATTCTTTCTACCAAACCTTTCCCATTTGCAGTTGGGATATCTCTGGTTTTACCCAGCAGATGCAGAGCTCTGCTGACCACATCTGGTGAACAAGTACTGAAGCTACACTGCTGCTGCACAGACACCACTAAGAAACATAGGAAGAGCAGGAGGTTTTCCAGGCTCAGTTCTTTTCTGAGAAAGGGTTAGTTAATAACTTTTAAGAGCCAAAAAAAACATGTCCTCAATCCCCATTCCCCCTCACTAAGCTCCTCCTGGGACTGGAGCCCCCAGCATTACCTACCCTACATACTGCTCTTCCAAAGAAGAAACCATCTACCAGAGGGAGCCATGCTATGAACTGGCACTGCTATGAGTTGCCCAGACCCAGGCACCATGCTATACAGAGATTTGTGTTGCATTGCTGGGGCTGGCACAGCTCAGCTCCACAATGTCCTTGGGCTCAACAGACACAAGTTACAGGACTCAAGGAGTGAGCCAAACTCAGAAGATGAGCATCAGCAAGATACACGGAGGGGTCCCCAAGCATCAGTGGGAATGGGGGATAAGACAGGAAGTTGGGCAATGCAGGGAGAGCTGGGGAAGAGGCCCTGACTACCTGTCCCTAGCAAGGGAGCGCACAGCTCCTCCTGCAACTTAGCCTGGCACAGGGAAGCACCCATGGGTCAAGAACCACAAGCCATACAACACTGACTTACCAAAACCAGGCATGTCACTTCAAGAAGTCAGCACCCACTACCAAAAAGGTGAAAAAAAGAGATTAAATGCAAACACCATCCTTGCTGCAACAATGCAGCTGGGAAGGCCCAAGCTATAGAATCTTAAAAGTCAGCATTTTACAGAGCTATGGACAGTAAAAAGTTTGTCACCACCACATTATTTGATCTTTTAGAGCAGGGAAGTATTCTGAGCCTAAACATTGGTTGATGCAATATGTAAAGCCATGAAATTTGGATTGGGATCCAGAGCTGGAGTTTAAAAGCCATACAGTTCATGGGGGTTGGTTCAGGCTCATTTCTAGTCCCCAGACCACAGCAGAAGGGCCTCTCTTCCCTGGGGCAGGATCAGAGCAGCTGGTACTCTTCAGCCCAGTTAACAGACAAGGTCTGGCCACCGCAGCTCCAGGGCTGCTCCAGATTTGTTTTCTAGTGGTTTATTCATTGAGAGGCTGCCAATGTGTTAGCAAAGAGAAATGCACACTGGCCTGATCCTCCCCAGCCCTGCCTTGCACCAGAGCAAATCTGCTGCAAGGTGAAGGCCTTGCTGAAGGAGAGAATGTATTCATCTCTCTGCTGTAACCACCTCTTTAGAGGATGAAGCCAGGGTACATCACAAACATCTGTGAGGAGGAAAACCCCCTTAGAGACGAGCCCATGCATGACTTTGCACGTCCACCTCACGGAGTTCTGCCTGCAGGTCTGCTGTAGCTGAATTAGCGGTGTCATTTCCCCCAACACTATTAGGAAAGCTGTTACTTTTGGCCCCACCACGGTGGCCTTACAGAGTCAGAGGCAGAAGTACCACAGAAAATAGCGTGAAGGCTGATTGCTATAATTGAGCTTACCAGGGGAATTTAGGTCTGTGGGAACATGCAGTACATCCCAGCCTGCAGGAATGGGGGTGGAGAATATCCGAGCTGTTCCTTTCGAGGACTAATGATGATGGGTTTTTGCTAGGACTCAAGCTGGCATGGAAGAGAGCTCCCGCAGAGCGCAGAGTCAGCCGAATTAAGCACCGGTCCTTCCTTGGAGAAATCCAGTCTAGAAGAGTTAGTCACAGGATGCTGCTAGCCCGGGTGCAGGGCAGGCAGAGATAGGAGCCGAGAGATGAGGAGACCTGCAGCCGTGCTGGGTTCCAGCTAAGGATTCAGACAACTCTGATCTTACAGCCTCTGCTGTTTAGGTGGCAAGAACCCAAACAATGATGGCAAGGTGATATAGGAGACGTAGGCGAGACTATGCTCAGATCTCTCTCCTCTTAGTCACAAGGCAGGTCTTGTGTGGAATTAACCAGGGGAAGAGGAAAAATACGTAACTCCATGTGCAACGCACACCTTTGTGTGTGCAAGTACACATATGATTCTGTATATATGATTACATATGTACATATGATATGATATGATATGCAATCTGCCCCTAAATCAGTTTTTCTGTGCCCTTTTTACCTTTTTGCTGACCCCCTGCCCCCTTTCTTTTTTAGTTTGTAGAATTCACTTCCCCTGTGTATGTGGATAAGCTTCTGACAACATATGGTCAACTATCTGCTAAATATTTACTAACCATTTCTAACTGGCTGAGTGTAAAAGATTTAAATGCTGACTAGATGTGCAATGCAGGTCTCATCTCAGAGGTCTGAAAGGTGAACATGGCAGCTGCGTTGCTTTCTTGCCTAGCTTAGAAAAAAAGTATTACTAAAAGATTTAACATGACTGTAAGTAATTTTGTAACAAACTGATTCTTCACAGACGAATCCAGAGAGAAGAAACACAAGGAACACATTGCTGACACTTGTTAATTGCTGTGTTTTCTTTTGGGTCTACTTGGTTTGAAATATTAAATGCAGAAGAAATAATCTATTTTTCCTCCATAGACTGTCAGTGGAAGAAATGAGATACAGGGCGTTTTTTCCCCACTTTTTTTTTTTTTATAAACAAGTAATATAAACTGTTTTATAGTAACTAGATAAAATTACACAGTATTTTACTCAGTAGGGAAAAATATGGATCTCTGTGTGGTGGAATTTCTCCCCTCTTTCTCACTGGCTGTATGTGAACATGATGGCTCCTCATAACTCAACTTTGCAGACTTGTCACAGACATCTTTGAGCTCAGGCACTGTTTGGTCTGTCCCACCGGGGCCACCACCAAGGCTGTCACCAGAGCAGGTGACATGCATTTTAAGGAGTTCTGGGTGTTGATGTTCTTGCTCTAACACTGGAGAAAATGTGGGCTACCAGTTAACAGATTTAAGCCTGTATTTCATGACCAACCATTCTCCCACTGTGGTCCACAGTCAGCCTTTACCCTGCAAAGCAGCTCTAGTCCAGCAAGCACAGGCTCAGCGCATGCTATCACATAAGCACAAGGAAACATCTCTTGGTGAACAGCAATAGATTAGGAAGATGCACCAGCATTTCTCTTCAGTACCAACAAACCTATAAACTGATACCATCTTTGCTTCTACTTGAGCTTCTCGAGCCTCAGCTCTGCACTGCAAAGTACCCTGACAGGCCTCCAAATCTTCCACCAAATCAAGGAATTCTGGGGGCAAGGCTACACAGTCACAAGATTTCTCCATTTGACCCTGAACTTGCTCTAAGGATGTGACAACATTTCAGAATCTAAATATCTCTGTAGCATTTTATAACCATTCTGATTGACTGAAATTTCATCATATCATCGTTAAGTAGAAGTACTTTCCAGACTTTTATATGGGATTAAAATTCAACATTTTCCTCCACCACCTAGCAAACAGTTGCCCCATCAGAGTTCCCACTAGTACCTGGGGTGGAAAATTCAGTATATTCCATGAGTCCACTAAATTCTGACTGAACAGTCAAAACTGGTTTGTGTGTAGGAGAGCACACAGCTGGAAACTGGGCTTGCTGTCACCCCACATTGCCCTGTCTGCCATCCTGAGCAATGCTAGCAGCATATGGTTGCCACGGCTTAGCCCCTGCCTTGCCCTGGGAGATCAGCACTGGGTTTGGTTCAACCAAACTGAGCATCTGGAGCCACCACAAACTTTGCAGGAGCCACTTGCAGGAAGAAGACCCATCATTGATTATCCTTACATCTGAGCTCCATTCTGCTACCTTTGCTGCTTGGTGAGAGCTCTGGTGAAGTCAGAGGTGCTGGTTCTCCACTGACTGAAGCTGTGGTGGGAAAGCAGACTGAGCTCACAGTGCCTTCTGCCTACACATGGCTGCAAGCCCACCAGACAGAGCCCAAAAGTGCACAGGAGGAAAACATGCAAATATCTTTAGCTTTCCCCACCAGGCAACTCCCATCTCCTTTACAGGCAGAAATTCAGAAGCACTTTTCTAATCAGATAAGCTCTTTTGTACCTTTTAGCTACAAAAAAAAAACCAACCCAGGAGGATAATTTTTATTTGGAGCTAATCATGTCCATCCCTTTGCAGTGTGTTTGCCCAGCCCTTTGCACCCACACCAATACCATCTCCAGTGCTACCAGAGCATCCCATTGCTTCAGGTAAACACGAAAGGCTTCTGAGAATATTTTCTCCTCCCCTGAATAAACAGGGGTTAAAAAAAAATCTGGAAGCCTCGGCTGCCTCCTGCAGTGTTAGCGCCCACTGTGCAGGTCCAGCCCACGGGATTTGGGCACAGAATGTGGTCGTGGTGTGGAGCTGGAGCAACGCTACTGCAGCATCACCCGTAGAGGGAGCTTCCTCTGGGAGCCGGGCATGATGACATCTTTTCATCAAAAGTGTTCAGGTTTTAAAATTAAAAAAAAAATATTTTTTTTTCCCCCAAGACAATATAAAGTATTGATTTTAAAGTTCTTGTAGTTTTAGTAGTGGGTTGGTTTGGTTTTTTTTCCCTGCCCCTTACAGCACTACAGGTTAAACCTATTGGAAATAGATGCTTTGTGAGAGGGGGGGTAAAAAAAGCAACAGGGAGAGAAATGTTGCACCCAGCAATGGGTGTTCGCAGTTGTTTTTTAGTGGTATTGAATCCAGCAAATTGCAAATGATCATTTTCCCATTTAATTTTGCTATAATAACAGGCGGAAGCTAATATTTTAGTGAAAATAAGATTCTGAAGTCTGCCAGTACTCAAGTGTTAAACAGCTTTTCATACCTACTGGATACCACTCTGGGTTTTAAATGTGAAGCCTGACAGCTGTTTTTCTACACATTTTTAGTTTAATTTCCTTGCAAACAGGCTCTCAGGCTTCAGTTACTTCTCCATGAGATCCCCCCTACACTATGGGCATGGCCACAGGATTCCCACAGCTCCCAAGCCGGTGAAAGAACCTCCTTTTAATTCACTCTGTGGACGGCCCAATTAACATCCCAGTAAATTATTACCTCGGGGAAAACTCCGGTCTCCGGACTCAGCAGCCAGCTGCGAAGGCAGCCGGTGTGTGCCCTGCTTCCCCAAGTGGCATGGGGAGAGCCAGGAAGATGGAGGGCGCGTTCTCTGCGAGGCAATGGTGTTCAGGTGGCCAGGCAGCACAATTAGACAGGGAGCACTGTACATTATCTCTGCTTTATGGTTTCCTGGTAGAAGGGAGGGAGAGAGGCACAAATAAAAATAAAAATAATAATAAAAAAAAATAACAACATGATCAAATAATTTGTTCTGCTGTTCAAATTTCTGGACAAGGCGAGAGGTAAGACAGAGATCCACCCCCCAGCTGCATTTGATCTACTGGGCTTTGAAATTAAATATTCTCCTTAGCATTGCATCTTGGTGAAAACAGCTTCTCCAGGCTCTCCTGTAACATGGGCTTTGGGGCTCCTTCTACTCAGCATGTTAAGAGTGAAAAGTCACAGAAGTAGCTAAGACCCCTCTGGTTTAGGTGCACCACAAGCAAGGGATGATCTTCACTCCAGGTCCTTACCTACCTGAAAGGCAGGGGTAAGAGCCTGTGTCTGCTTGGACAAGGGGAGTGAAAAACACCAGGGGACTACGCCAAGGTTGTGCAGGAGATGTGTCCCAGCAGGAACACAACCCAGATGCTGAAACGATCTACCATGGAGCTCTTCTTGCACCTCAATAACCTGTTACTAGCTGCTCCTTCTTTTCAAGATCCCTCTCTCTGTTCTGTCGCCGCAAAACACCTTTCAGTACATGTGAATGAGGCACAGGCAAATAAAACCACATTGAGCCCACACTGCAGAAAAACTCATAATCCTGTTTCATCCACTGTGGAAAACAGAAGGAGCAGGTAAACAAGCCATTTACTGGTTAAATCTGAAAAACACCTTCATTTGCATGAACAAATTTGGCATAGGTATCCTTGCTGACCTCAGCATGCTTCATCTTCAGAAGGGTCAGGTAGTTTTTTTCTCCTAATTTCAGCATCCCAAAGTTACCTCTAAAGGTTTTCTAACTACTGTTGCATACTGCAACAACCATTTTTATTAAATTGTTTTCCAATGTGCTTTCTGCTGAGCCAGTACCAGCACCTGGTCAGGAATGTCACAAAAATCTCTCAAGCTTCAGAGGCTCGTGTGGCATATTATAGGAAGCACAGTTTTTTTAATAACTTGGCAACTTGAGGCACATCTCCTCAACTCTAAATGTCTCTCAGTGCTGGCTGTCAAAGTTTCTGCAATGAGAGGCCCACCCCTTTTACCAGCTCTGGATTTATAGTGCAGCATCTCCATCAGTTTTGGTGGACCTAACACTTGACAAGGTCACAATAAGAAAGGAGTATTCCATCCCTTAACCATGTACCATATTTGCTTGTGTAACCATCAGAGATCCTCCTGTCCCAAGCTTTTGCAGCCTTAAGACACAACCTGCTGTCCTTTTGTATGACTTTGCAGTGAGATTTCACAGCTCAAGAATATAAAAAATAATATTTCTTTGCAAGAGCTGCAAGCTTTTAATCTTTTTTTCCCCAAGTCCTTCCCAAAGGAGGAGAGAGCAGGAGGGATACATGAGCCACCTTCCTTGTCCTGGCTGCAAGCTGACCATGGTCTCACTTGCTCCTTTCTCCATACAGCATCCGCTTCCTCTCTCAACCAGCCTCCCAGCATCACCAGACACCAGAGTTGCCCTGTGCACACTTACTCAACAACCCTTCAGTGCAACAGTGAACCTCTGGTAGATGCTCTCCAAATTTGAACTTCTAGTCACTTTTGCAGCCTCTAGAATTTAATCTCAATGATTTTCTCCCACTTAAGAGACATGCTGTCAACCATACCTGGTAAAACTAGGATACTCAGCTTCTGCTATGTCTTCCCTCCACAAGACCTACTCAGCAATGCCAGGAGATCCTACCAGGCTGATACCATTTCCTTTAAAGCCACCTGTGTTACCTCTTCTCATGCCCTTGTTTTTTCCAAGGTTTTCACAAGGCTGAGTTTGGGTCCCAGTGCTTTTTTGGGAACTGCAGTTAGACAAAAAGCTGCATAATGATCCCATTCCTCTTTTTCTCCCTCCATTAAAGATAGGTGTATTTTTCCCTAGTACTTATCTGGGATCACAGCTGACCTTCTTAGGGGAAAACAAATGTGATGCCACATTTTTGGCATCATCTGCTGAGTGCTTTTACTGTCCCTGAGTACCAAACACCTCTGTTGTCCTCCTGCAATTGTTGATGTACTGCTAGAGTGGTCTCTCGTTACACTTCATGTCCCCTGCTAATTGCATCTCACCATGTGCCTTGGCTTATCTGATCTTTTCTCTGCACGTGCATCCTGCATTTCTGTACTTGATCTTCATGGCCTGACCTACTTTTTGTTTCCCCAGGTTTTTTCCTCAGATCTGAGCTGTTTCCCTATGCTTCCTTTCTCCTGCAAAACTGTGACCTGAACAGAATGCAATAGAAGTTGTGATTGGCTCTCTATTATGAGAGATTATTCAACTTTTTTCCCCCTCAAGATCAGTTTTCTGGGAAGGTCTTACATATGCATGTTCAGCTGGAGTTCAAATCTGTACATAGATCCAGTGCTTTCCCTCCCTCCTGCTTCTAATCATCAGTTCAGTAATTTCCCAGGAGTTGTAACAGGTCACCTTCTACATCCCCAGCCACTTTCTCCTGCAGGAGTTACTGTCAGAAACATGCTATTTCCTTTCTCCTGCCCTTGTTGATGTGATGGTAACCCACAGCCCACAGGATTCGTTAGGTTCTCTGTGTCTTCCTTCCCCAGATACAAATATCCCACATAAACAAAAAGGTGATGCCAGCTGCTCACTAAAGCTCCTTTACCTGAAGATCTACCCCTGTGGCAATTGTCTTGGTGCTTTCCCTTTTAACTACCAACTGGAAACCTTCAGTAAGTCCAACCCACCCTCCTCCTGGGATCCTTTTCTGTCCCTCCATGCAAACACATGCACCTTTGACGTGAGGAACTTACCTTTTTATTGATGTCCCTGCCCATTTCCCTGCTCCAGCCGTATCCCTTCAATGTGGTGATTCCAGAATACAGCTTCTCCCGTTAATTGAATCTGGATGCTTTGTTGCAAGCCAAAGCCCCCAGCTCCCCCCACTCCTCTCCCATTCATCTTCCATTCAGTTATCGGGTGCAACAGCCTCCCCTGCTCTTTCTTGGCCCCCCTTTGATCTTGCTTTGAATAGAAGAGGTCAAGCTACACAACCACAATTTCTTTCTTCCCTCCTTAAAGCTGGTGACTCCGGCAGTGATGGCTGGCATGCCGAGGGCCACCGGATGGTCCTTCCAGCAGTGAGTCAGGGCTCGTGCACCCCAGCGGGCTGCTGGGCAGCCTCTGCAGGGGAGCACTCACCCCCAGCTACCTCCATCCTTAATAGGGCTCAGAACTCTCCCTCCACCCCAGCAGCACAATTCAAAGCCTATTGAAGGCCAGAGAAAGGCTCCCATTAGCTTCAGCAGGCTTCCGATCAGGGTCGTGAACTGCAGCAGTCGCTATTTTTTACACTGAGGCTGCCAGATCAAGTTAGTAAATTGTCCTCAGCAGTCAGGTGCCTGCCAGGGTCTCTGATAACACAGCTCCAGGCTCTAAGTCCTGGTGCAGCAAACAGCAGACCTGGGAGTTTTACTTTGCCCTGGGTTTGCTCTGCAAGAGAAACCCTTTCTAACCCCACTGGCACCCACAAGTATGATGTCTAAGCCAAGAGGCAGGGAAAAGAGATGGGGGAATTACCCTGGTTTAAATCCACTCATACCAAAAAGATTTACCTTCAGAGACAAGATCCTGATAGCAGTCAGAGCTGAATCCCCAGCCTGAAGTATGAGAGGTTTAATTACTGCAGCTTTGTTAAATCAGCTTGGTTAAGCCCCTATGTAATTTCTTTCTTCATGGCCAAGCAGTGGTTTATTTGAGGACAGCTCAGGCTGATTTTCAGATGACTCAAAGCTGTTTCTGTGCTGTTTACCTCACCTCATCTCATTTAAATCAGTTTAAACCCACACTTCATCCAAAAGTGCCTTCAAAGAGGTGAGGCCTCAGCCTTTGCTGTGGTTAGCTCTGGGACAAAACAAAACACTTATTGTTTTAAATATACAATGCCCAATTGCACCATGTGCTATCGGTGTGCCCTAGACTGTATGTGATACCATCAGTCTCAGGGAGGATGTGTAAAACATCCCAAAAAAGAGAAATGACACTCAGCAATGTGGCCAGGGCATGGGGCTGGGTCCAGGGCTCCTGCTCAGAGAGAGCCATGCACCGTGGAGCCCACAGGAGCCAAATCCCAAATTTGATTGTGCTTCCCACCACCCTCACTTGCCTGGGGAGAAGTCCAGGATATGTGCAACCCTGGCGATTCTCCACTCTGTCCCTGCATCTATGCTGGTTGCTACGGTTACAGGCAAATCAGTGCATTTTGAAGGGTGGGAGGGGGTGGTGAGCAGGACCAGGGTGATTGAGCCTGTAAATGAAATGGATTTTGTGGGAGGGAGAACCCTCGCCCGATCCTCAGCGGCTCTGTACCACTGAGCCGACCCATGCCGGCTGTGGGCGCCTTGCAAATTTGCATGGAACTGACAAGATGACAAGGTGCAAATATGCCAGGCTGCTCAGGAGTAATTTTTTACTGCAGTTCTGCCTTGTGCACGTTTTTATTGCAAAGAGGGTAATCGGGCCTCTTCATTATTGAAAACATATTTACTACCCCTTGGCCACTCTCTCCCATTTTTGCCAGCCCCTTCCTTCCCCACTTAACTACCCTGTCCTCCACAAGATATGATCTCATAAATTTACAGTGTACTTGCTGTCTGCAAAGTGGATGTTCAGTTTCATTTTTATTGGACTTTATGATACAGGAGGATTGCACTGTATTTGTTGCACCGCCTGAAACCGTAGGTAAATACTGACTGCAATATGGAAAGGGCCATGGGATAGGGTCCATAGACAGGGAGTCAGAGCATGGGGGGTCTATACCATCACAAGACCCCAGGAGAGCTGCCAGTATGGGACATGCTGGCTGCAATCAGGACAAGGTGGTGTTTTGGATGAAGGCTACCTTCCTTCTCCTCTGCTGGAGGAGATGCTTCTCCATCCATGCCATGGTCCTCCTGAGGGGGACTGGGATCACTGTGGGAGCTGTGCCTCTCCTCGGCAGCCAAGGTGATTGACAAGGGATACACAGCAGTAACACAGCAGCAGTTTCTCATCTCTCACTACTCTTTTCGTGATTGGTACCCTTCCCTAAAATGCTTTTCCCAAGGCTTACTCTCAAGCTAGACAGACTTGTCTAAACCCACCTGTCCAGTAGTGCCCTTAGCGTGACACCAATGTACCTTCACAAAATTGCCAGAAACCACAGGGAACAGTAGCTGTGTGCATGACACCAAGGAGGTCAGCATCTATGAAAACATCTATCGCAGTCAGCACGCTGCTCCAGATTTACCCTACTGTAACAGCAAGCAGAGTGTATCCTCACCCCATTAACACCAACCCCTCAGACAGGTCTCACAGAACATCGGTTCCAGCCTAATCACTGAGTTAGTGGCCACCCTCTTGACTACTGCAATCCATCCCTTGTTTGTTATGGAAAAGCTGGTGCACAAGGAATTTGTTAGCACCCAGCGAGCTGCATGCCCTCTTGGCATTGAGTGGGTAGGGTGACACCACATCTTGTTTCAGAGACACTTCATTCTCCAGGGGAAAAGGCTTTTCAGTCCTTTCAGCAACTGCCCAGTGGTCCAGCATTGTTAGGGTCCCAACACACTTCTTATCTGGCTCATCTCAGCATATCACACTGGAAATAATCAACTTGTGTCATTTCAATCCACAAAAAGATACATTGTTTTGTTGGGTTTTTTTCTTTTCCAAGGTAACAGGGAGAGGCCAAGCAAAGCACCACAAAGCAACATAAATTATTTAGTACCCAACGATTTTGCCAGGGAAACGCTAAAGACAGAGTCTAATCCTTTCATCTAACCCTGGTCCTTCTAAAAGCTTTAAGCTAGGAGTTGACTCAGCATGTCAGTGCCAAAAAGATCCATTGACCTCGAGTTCAGTGCTGAGAAATTGAGAAATGTTCTTTTTAATGTCTATTCAATAAATACAGCATCACCCTCTCCGTGGGCTGAGCAATCCACTTCAAATCCATTACAGCACGTTCTCACAGACTGACAAGTTGTCCTGAGACAATAGTGGCTGCCAGATGAGGTTAACCCTTGCCAAGTGGGTGTAAATCTTTGTAGCCACAAGCCTTTTGCTCTCAGAAGTCCTTGAGAAGAGGGGAGGGGGATATGTGAATTGATGATGAGTGGTTGTTGCATGCACTCCTTGCTGGACCAAGGTGATCTGGATCCATAAAAAATATGCCCAGTCAACATAGCCAAGCTTCTCACCATCTTGATGGGAAGCAGGAGACTGCTGCCACCCTTCACTCCCCAGTGGGCTGGTGATGTTCCCAGGCTCTTGTGCTCCCAGTTCCCTCTGGCTAACACAGCCTATTGGATTGGCAGTGGGATGACTGCTGCACCACCAAGGTTTTGTTAGGAAGCACCACACTGGCATTACCATCCCTTGGGCAGCTTTGCCAACACCCAGAAATTACCCCTGGAGATCGTTGTGCCCAGGGAAATTTGGAGCTAGTTTGGAGACCTCTGGCACAAGACATTCTGAGTGCAATCTCCATGCTCATCTCCCCTGGGGACACCTCCCAGGCTGCATGGCCATGCTCTGGTCAGCACCAATCTGGTTGGACTAAATACACAGTCAAGTATGACAACAGCACAACTCATAGAGCAACTCAGCTCACCTATGTTAAACCACTCCAGACAGCAGACCATGGCCTTCACTCTCCCACAGAAATGGATCTTAACAGAGTAGCTTCACCAGGGATAGCTTTGGACTGGCAGTGGCACAGCCATCCTGCACAGAACATTGTGCCTGAAGGCTAAACTTTCTGTCCATGCAAGGAGTGACAGCAGTATGACACCACTTTACCCACCATCAGAGATCTATAACTCTACCCAAGACTAGCAAACATAGGGTGGCACTTTTCATGAGCTCCTGGTTCCCAAGTGCTCTAGCTTGTGGGTGCCCTACAGCCATCCATAGAAATTTCAACACTGGATGGTCTGGTCATCTCTGATTCACCCATGGTTAGTGAGTCTCATCCAATCAGCTTGTCATAAGGTCAGAGTCCCAGATCACTGGCCTAAGTAGACTTAAAGGAGTGCTGGTCTGCTTCCACGGAGTGTAGGAAGTACCTACTTGGACAGTTTAGTCCTTCAGAGTTAAAACACAAGGAGGAAGGAGTCCCAGCATGGCACCAGGACCCTGCAGTCAGCTACACTTTCTTTCTGATGGAAAGTCCTGCACAGCTGCGGCTTCCAACAGTAAGTTGTTAATGAAATTATCATCTTAATAATGGTAATAATACAATAATTCCAAAAGGTAAAGCTAAGAGTGCACAGTCAATCTGCAAGAAATCAGAGCAGAGGCAGCAGGGGAACTCTACGTCTTCAGGTTTATATTCAGTTACTGTCATTTTGTGGTGCCCCCTTCCTCCTCCTCCTCCTCCCTGGTTTCAAGCTGCTGAGCTTTGACTCAGAAACACCCGCCTGTGCTGGAGTCTATGGCAGTTTTGGGGGGGATCCTGGGGTGCTGCAGCAGCCACTTCACCTTTACAGGCTCCTGTGACACTCTGGGGAGGAAGAGGTCACATATGCCAGTGTTCGTGGCTCTCTGCTGACTCAAGGAAGCCATCCTGCATCATGTTTATCTGGGTCACATTTACAAATGCACTTTTTGCTTTTGGAGGTTGGAAGTTTCTATTTTTTCCTCTCTCTCCCCTTGTTTGGACATGCCAGCTGGAGGCAGCCTTGCTAAGATCCGCAGTATAGTGAGGGCTCGGCTCTGGGGTTGTGCTGGTAATTACTGCTTGCCAGTTAACTACATCATGAACACTACCAAACGTGTTTAACTTTGGTTAGAAACAAAAGCTTCAAGACAGAGTTCCTTACTCATAGAGTCATTACAGATACAGAATTCTGCTAGAAATGAGCAAAAACCTTTTGTTTATAGAAATAAAGCTTGTACATAAACTAATCTAGCTGCTGAGAAAAACATGGCAAGACCAAATCCCTGAAGTCAAAGGTTAAAAGTGTGCAAGGCATAAAATGGATTTTTCACCAACATCCCTGAAATGAATGAAATAAAGTATCTCATGATTTCTTGGGGAAGAGTAGGCAGACTTGTGCACAGGTGGGACTGGTAACACTGGGAGCATCTTCTCAGCACACCAGTCCTTACTGAGGGACTTTCAGGCCATTAGATGCTTAGACTACACCAGTAAATATTTCTATACTAGTAAATTAAAAGTGCTGAGCACTCTTCTCCATCACCGCTTAATTTAATTCCATGGGCATAGCCTTAAACAATTCCTGAGTACTCGACAAAAGTCCCTGGTGTAGGAGGGCAGAGCACCCTGCACACACCATGCCATCGCAGCCCAGCAGTGACCTGCAGCACCTGAGCGAAGCCACCTGCAAGGCCAGCACCAGTCTGGATCCAGGTCCTCTGTTTAGCAGTTAAATGCCCCCACGGAGGGTGCTTGGGTGTGTAGGGTATGTACTGACCTAGAACACCTACATAGGCTGTAAGACTTGCTTTGGCCATAGACAACCTTGCACCGGGATGGAGGACATTTTAATTAAGATGCCACACCCATAGCTGTGTTCCAGCAGCCTCACTAGAGAATGAGATACCCTGGAGAGACTCTCTGCAAGGTAGGAGGCCTTTAGCTCACTCTTGGCTGAATTTCACTTGGAAAGGTGCAACTGAAAAACAGGTATTTGGTCAGTGATTTCCAAGCTCAAGGCTTGCACATAGCTCAGTTGCCACACTGTTTCCAGAGGTTAGACAAGGTGAAAGAAAACAGGCAAGCAGATTACCAACATTATCACCAAAACAGAACTGTACAAAAGGAGAGAGACATGAGGAGGGTAGAGGAACACTGCTGTTGTACTAGGCACAACTGATTCATTTTAAGGCAATGCCAGGTTGTCACCCTGTCATCAATATTCCCTGCCTGGGTCACCAGCGCTGGACAGTTTTGGTGCTCCATAAACCTGTGGCCCATTGGACCACCTTCTACTGAGGAGAGGCAAGATGTCTCTCTTCTACACCTGAACAGGAGAAAATATCCAGGTAGGGGAAGAGCTGGTGATGGACCATCTCTCTGATGCTACTGAGATGTAGAAAAGGACCAGGATAGCAGCGCCCAGTGAACCAGTATCTGCTGTCACACTGACCTACACACCACAGCAGCTGCCTGGCCACAGGGTTCCTCTGTTTGGGACCCAGACTTTAGTAGTCTCTAAGACATCTGCTGACACTGCTAATTATGGGCCAGGCTGACAGTGGCTTGGTGCACTGCAAGAATTTCCTGATTGCTTTTTTGGGGAGGGACGGGAGCTTTCCTTCTCCCTTTGTCTCCCTGGTGAAGAATGGGCTCTCGGGCTGAAGTCCTGACAATCCAAGCTGCTGAAATGAATCCTCTTCAGTCTATTTACTTGATATTTACCAAAGTCTGCGATCAACAAGAAAACACATCTCAGCAGCTCACTTGGCAAGAGAACGAATTGAGGCAGCACTGCAGCTGTCATATTTATTTCAGTGGCAAAGCAGGTCAGGAAAATTGATAAAATTAATCATACAAACTAGCAAACACCAGGAGTGAAGGAGAGGGAGAACGAAGGGGAGAGAATGAGAGTGAAGGAGTGTTTGCAGCACCAGGCTGCACCTGCTTTTATTTCTTTTAATGGATTTTTTTTTTTTTTATGCAATGTCACAGATAAAATTGGTGCAAGGTACATTATTTTATAAGTAGGTTTGGGGAGGGGTGTGGAGATTGCTACAAGCAGATGCCTATTACACCAGGGCTGAGCCCTAGCCATAGGATTTGCAAGGAAATAAGAATTCAAGGACAGAAGTAATTTTTCAGACAGTCCCCATATACGAAGTGGGAGGGTTCTTGAAAACAGTAGCTAGAGGTGCTCTGACATAGGCTGGGGTTTGAGCTGGTGATCCAGGTGACTCCTCAAGGTGCTCTAAAGGTTGTTCTTGGAACCACACCCCTATTAACTCTGCCAGCTGGGTGCAGCTGTGCATGGAACTTGTGGTAGCTGCATCCACTGAAGTGCAGAAACATCTCCACAGCCACAGCTTTCCTCACTCCTGCACATGAGCAGCTCTGGGGACATCTCACCAAATACATCCCTGTTAGTCTCAGGAAGCATGCATGAGGTATAGCGCTAACAAGCCCCTATGCTCCTTAGACAGCTAGGTGTCAGTTTCTGTAGACACCTGTGCTGGGTTAATACACCTGTATAGTGAGGATTAACAGTGAACTTACTCTCAAAGCAACTTATGGGTCCATCTGGAGAAGGAAGCTTGCAGAATCTAGGACCCTTTTGCTATGGGCTCCTCTTTGAGCAGGCCTCCACTAGATTTTAAGCTAGGGGTAAGCAAGCTGCAAAGAGAAAACTGACTATGGGAAAAGCTCCAGGGAAGTTTTCAAGCATCAACACCCCCACCCCCACCTTGTTGTTTTTGTTTCATTTTTGAAGGATTTTTAGACCAAGTTTTAAATTTTAAAACTTGCCATTTCAGAATGAAAAGTGGAAGAGTGCAATTCAAGGATGTTACCAAATGGCATTTTTGGCATTTCTACTCTTTATTTTTGTCACAAATATAGCATGCACAAAACTCAACCCAGAGTAAAAAATAACAGCACTCCTTCTTAAATGTTTCCTTTACCTTTTCCTCTTCTCTTTTCTTATTGTTCCTTGCACAAACTAAAGATTCACTGAAAAATGTCTCTGCGCTAATTTTGTGTCCTTTTTCTCTGGCTTTTCACTCTCCTCTCCCACACTTCTCCAGGCCCTCACTGCACGTGCCTGTTCCTACCGTGAATTACTGTTCTCATTGCTCCAAGCACATTAAAAGTGAAGCTAATTAAGCAGCAGAACAATTTGCCTAACGACATGGTAGATTCTCCATCACTTGCAGCCTTCAAGTCAAGCCCGAATATCTCTCTGACAGAGCTTTATCAAGGTAAGGAAATTTGGGGGCAAGAGTCTCAGACCCACACAAAGGCTGCAGGATACAATAGGTCATCTTAAGAGACTTTGGGACCCTAAAGAACAGGTCCCACCTGTCCCTGAGGAGAAGGGAATCCATCCATTCCAACTTGTCTACCCACAGCCTCACATCTGTCCTCATCAGGGGTGGGTGTGATGAGTGTGGTGACAGTGATGGTGCTCTTTGCTGAGCCACATCTGAGAAGGGTAGAAAGGACCCCAAGGAAGTGAACCCAGGAGAATGGTGGCAAACCAGCAAGAGGCCACCAGAAACACTGAGGCTACCATGGAAATCACAAGAGTTAATGAGCATTTTAGGAAAGAAATCCCTCTATAAGAACTTGCTGACAAGCGCTATTAAATATTCATTCTATAGACTGTGGAGACATCATTAGACACATACGTTCAGGCTCTCCATACTCCCGGCTCTGGCATTTGTTTTACTCTGTGCTGATGAGCTAAGGGGATCTCAGGGGGGGCTGGTGCCAGTCCCCGTTAACAGAGCTGTGCTCCACAGCAGCAAGTACAGCTTCCAAGGGAAAACTTGTCCTGGAAACCCCAAAGCTGCCTGCACAAGGGAGGCAGCAGTAGGAGGATTTGGGAGATGCCAATGTTTAAGGCACATTATCTTCACCATGTAAGAACAGTAGCAGAGGTTGGAGGGACAACTGTGCCCCAGGAAGTCACACTGACCACCAGGAGCCACAGTCCCACCACTGACATCCCCCCCAGACATCTCACATGGATGTGGGGGTGCAGAAGGGACTATCTTGCCTTCACCCTCTGCTCCACACACACACCCTGGCGCAGGCAGTGCTCCCCATCCCACCATTCCTGACTGAGCCCTCTCCAGTGGTCACCCCCACCAGTGACCAAGGAGGGGTCCTATGGGCATCCCAGCACATACTACAGCCCTGCCATCAGCTACCTCAGTAGCCTCACCTGCCCCACTTCTTCCCAGCTCAGAGCCACCATGGGAAAACACAGATGCTCACCCTGGCCAAAGCCAGTTCTGCCCACAGGAGACAGGGCTTGCACACCCTCAAATATATATATATATATATATATATGTGTGTGT
>JANHGL010021911.1:0-33464 GCA_024611195.1 Ceyx melanurus | reverse complement strand
GTATATATATATGTATATATATGCATATATGTGTATATATATGTATATATGTATGTATTTTTGCATACATTTGTGGTGATGACACCATTTTAAAAAAACAAACAAAAAAACCAACAAACAAAAACCAACCACCCAAAAAAAGCACAAAACCTAAAACCAAAAACCAACAAAACAATCCACCCATAAATGTCACCAAAAATCCTGCTCTCCTTTTATTAAACCTGAAAAATGCGTATAAATGTAAATAACAAATGACTGATACAGGGAGAGGAACCAGAGCGTCTGCTGGCGTCACCCTCCCTCTCTCCCTCCCTCACGCTCTTTCCTCCTCGTGTAATTTGCATTAATAAAGAGGCTGTTCCTTGTCGGAATGTGTTTCATCCGGTTTAAAATCCCAGGGCGATCCACCAGGAACAGCTCTGGGAGAATCCGACTGTCAGAGCCGACAAGACAAATGAATCCCGGTGTCAGGAGCGTGTGGTTCAACGATGACAGATTGAGAAGAACTGTCCCCCTCTCGACAGGCGGGCTTCATTTTCAAATTAATAAATCTGAATAAAATATTTTCCCTTTCATTACGAGCCGAGCCCGGATGACAGTTCCCGTGACAGGAGGGAGTCTCAGTGTTGATGAGGAGACTTTGCATGAATTCCACCTGGGCTTCTTTGGTTTTATTTTTACCTGCAATTTCATCCCTGTTTACTTCTCTCCCCTTCCCTCCTCCCCTTGCCCTCTCTCTCATGCTCCCCCTCCCTTCTTCCTTCACCTGCTCTCAGCCCCTTTCCTGTTCCTCCTCTGCTCCTCCTGGTGATTTGGAAGGCAAGCCCTGGACACCACTCCTGCAACACATGCACTGGCCATCTCACATCCCCAGTGAGAACATAAATGAGATGCACCAAGGTCCCATGTTCTTGCTACATACACTGTTCTATTTCCACATGTGTGCAGGTGCCTTGACCCCCCACAAAAAAAAAAGAGCCCACACACCTGAAGAGAATTTCCTTGACAGGGTTTTTGATTCTCTTTACACACAGATGGGGCTTGACTTGGGGACTGGCCACTGACAGCAGCTCCCAAAGTGGCTGGAGGCAGACCCACATCACAGCCTGGTCCTAGGGCATGGGCAACTGTGTTAGCATGGGCTGTGCATACCCAGCAGCATGGTCAGCCCCAGGTAAAACATACAGCTCCTGCCTTATTGTGCTACCAGCCTGCTCCCAAGGTGGAAGGTATTCGCAGGCATGGGTCAATGATAACCTTTTCCCAGGCTGCTACCTCAGGTCTGTTTTTAAGTCTCCCAGGTGTCTCTTTCAGATGGCAGCACAGTAGTTGTGGTTGCATGATGCAGTTGCAGGACATTGCCCAAATTGTTATTGAGCTTTGTCTCAGTGCAGGAGGTTGTTTCCCCTCTGATGCTACTGGCCACCCCCAGGGATGTGCAGCCTGCAGTAGCACTGCAAGGTCCCTCTGATCCACTCCTCGGCCCCCCATTTCTTGTGGCTACCACAATACCCAAACCAGTCCTTGCTCCAGAACATGCCTTTGGGCATAGAGGACAAGCAAACAGCAAACACTCATGCCACAGCCAAGTGCTCGTGACACTCAAGTCTCCATTCCACCTTTGGATCCCACTGTGACCCATAAGCATGGCTGGAGAGCCCATAAACATCTTTACTGCCACAGAGCCTCCAAGGCAGTGATGTGGCCCACTTCCCAAGGATGCTGTGGAGATTGTTCAATGATGCTCCCCATGCAACATCAGCACAGAAAGTGCTAGCCTAGGTTGAGGGCTGCAGAGTCTCTTTTCAACCATGAAGGATGTCCTGGTTTAGGTAAACCTCCCAGCCTTCCCGTACAAGTGCTGGTTTTTAGTTTGAATGGTCCTCTGAATCACCCCAACTGAGATGTCGCACCCATGGAAGATCACACAAACCCAATCCAAAATTTGGACTGATCTGGCAGTGGTACAGAAAGAGCAGAAATGGGAGAGACCAAGGTGGAAAACAGAGTGTCTGAGCTGGATTGAGAATTGCAGCAACTCCAGGGTGCTTTATGAAGAAAGTCAGCAGAAATGGAGGCACTGGCTGATTCTTTGTGAGCCCAATATCCCCTTTCGAAGAAATTAGAAACATTCCAACAGCTATAGCTGTGCCTGACAGTAAATTTGATTAACTTGCCCGTGGAGTTAATGATATAGAGGGCCGTGTGGATTTTGTTGTAAAGAACACAGAAAAGACAGATGAGAAAATGAGAAAACAAGAAAGTAAATTTAAGCAGCTGGAAGCTTTAACAACTGGCATGATAAATCCAATAAAGAACTGCTCGATAAAACCCAACCACTGGAAAGCCAAACATGGGTTGGGGAGGGAGTGGATGTGGATATGGAAGTGTTTCAGACTCACAACCGAAACAAGAGCTCGATTCACTAACAGTGGGGAAAATGCTCCCAGGTTGCCAGCCAGGCTGCTGGTAGTGATCAGGCTGCAGCCTTCCTCAGCTGCCTGCTCCCAGAGCACAAGGCAACAATGCTTCTGCCATGGCCATCCTACAGTAGCAAGGTGAAGTCAGGGTCCTTCTGCTGAGGCTCACACCCCATCCCTTTTCCACTCTTCTTCCAGTTTCCTCTGCAATTCTCCCAGGACCGGGATGAATCTGCTGAGGCTGACAAGAGCCTGGGGGGATTCACACCTCCCAAGCCAAACCACACTAACTCTGGAAGGCAGCATAGCATCAGACACATTTGCTAATCAAATGCAGACCAGGTATTGCCAAGAAGCCTGAAGTAAAACCCAACATTTGGAAATCCATATTCTTAAATTCTCAAAATCTAATTCCTCTGAACCCTGTTGGAATTCACAGCCAGGAGAAAAACCTCTTAAAAATGACTGATGAGGACACATCTTTGCTTATCTCAGTAGAAAGGACTGTGGAGCAGCATCCCACAGCACCCTATTATCCAATACCAACTTAGAGCATCACAGTATCACAAAAGACACTGCAGGATCCCATCCCTGGAAACATTCAAGCTTGAGTTAGCTGGGACTCTGAGCAACTTGCTCTAGTTGAAGACATTTCTGCTCCCTGCAGAGGTTTGGATTAGATGACCTTTAAAGGTCCCTTTCAACCCAACCTGTTCTATGATTCTACAATTCCTGCTGTCTGCACATAGAAGCGTCTTTGGCATCCCCACACCAAGCTCATTGATGTTCCCCACCCATTTCCTCATGACAGGTAATTCCAGAGGTGAGCCACCACTGCCAGCCTGGTCCAGCTACACCACTCTACTTGTGTGAGGGAAGAGACACCCTCCATGAGGATCCAAGAATCAGGAGTGCAGGGAAATGGGGATCGGGCCCACCCACACAGTATCAGATGCAGCTGGCAACAGTTCATCTGCTGTGTTAGCTCTGGCACAACTTCCCCAGGGCTCTGCATTGGGGGAGGAGGTGTTAGCTGGGCAAAACAACCAGCCCTGCTGGAACTAGCCCAGAAGCATTTATACCAGGTCCCTGTAGGACAACCCAAGTATCTTGGCCTAGCACTTCACACCATCCATATCCTCTGCATCTACATTATTCCAGCCCTCCACGGCCCTGGGCAGCAGAGAACATCTCTGTTCCCAAAGAGGACACTCAGGCTGGCCTGCTATCCCACACCTGAATTTTGTGCTTGGACTTTGCAGACCAATATCTACATTGCGGCACCACCTACATCCAACTTTGGAGGGTCATAATCAACAGAGCTTTGGTACAAGCACCAATGGAGAACAACAGCTCCAGATTTTCTTCATGCATTCCCTGGTGAAACAAAGATGCAGATGAAGCTCAGCTCCTCAAAGTCTTATCTTGTTGCCATAACCCTAATTTCTCTATAACTCCTGGGTCTCATTTCAGATTTGGAATTGGACTCACAATGTGGGGGAAGCATCATCATGAACAGAAGATATTCTCTAGCCACAGGATTTCAGAGCTCTCTCAAGCAACGTTTGGTGACCAAGAAGAGTAAAGTGGCCTTTCGGAACCACCTCCCTCATCTCTAGCCACTTTCTTTTAGCTCAACCGCCTGCAAGACCAAGTGGCTGGAAATGTGCAGAGTGCTCTGAATTGAGCTGTAAAGAATGAAGGTGAAGTTTTAAGCCGCTAGATTCATGGCTGGGCTTTTTATACACACATAAAATATGAATCTCAGTTGTATACAAAGCTGAGCCCATCGTTCCAAAAGGATCCCAGTCAAGCAGGCCTGTAAAATGAAATCCTCTCGGACTAATTTAAGAAGACCTGAGCAATATAAATTCTGGCCTGCTCAAATGCAGGAAATAAAAAAAAAAATATTCTGACTTGAATACAGGCTTCTCTCTCAATGTACTTGACAATCCCAACATGTGAACAACAGGAAAGAAAAAGGGAGCAAGAAATTAGCTGAAATTTGCAGAAAATTAGCTGAAAAAAAATGCAGAAAACTCTGTTGCAACTCCCCATTTATACCAGTCTTGTGGGCTTAATGAAACCCTCTTCAGTGAAAATTGAATGTAGAGATAAACTTTCTAATAAACAAGGGGCACTCGTAATTTCTGGCTTCTGGTGACTTTCCCAAACCTGCACGGTCACTAGCAGCTCAGGATTCTTAACTTGCACATCTTTGTCTCCTTGGAGCTCCTCTGGTTTTAGTGGGGCAAGAATCTCCTTCTAGAACATGCCTCTCTGGAGGCTGGAGAAGGACTTTCTTGCCCTGCTCCTGCTGATGAGTATGGCTAGAGGAAGGTCACAGGGCTGGAGGAGCTCACTCTGAGCCATGGCCAGCACAGTTCAGGTGCATCTGACAGTTGATGGCCAGCTCTGCAGAGTCCATGGGTCTGCCAGTTCAGACAAGGAGTAGGTGAAATAAATCATGCACATCCCCGTTTTTTTTCTCAGGCAGGGCACTGGGGCAAGAGGAACTGAAGTGACCTTGCTTAAGGTCAGAGAAAAAACCTGAGGTCTAGGAAAACACACCCAGGTCTCCCTGCAAGGGCCCGAGATAACATTATCCTTCCCAGCAAAATAAGGAGCCAGATAAAAACATCTAATTACAAGATCAGAACTGCCTTAACTGAAAGCAGTATTCTTTTCTATGGAATGTGTAGGGTTGTGTTTTGGAGAGCAGCAAGGAAGAACATCACTTGGACTTGCCTTGAATTATCTGCCAGCTCGCTGGGACCAGAGTGCAGTTGTTTGGGCATCTGCCACCTGTCTCATGGCACCATTCATGGCAGAATCTTCCAACCAAACTAGCCTAAGGATTGTTTGAATGATAGCCCATCAGCACATCTAAGTGGAAAACCACATGCCCTGTGGTCTCCTCGCCCCAGCACTGTCACCATGTACTCCTGCTACAGGAGCCCTTACCTCCCTCTTCTCCATGCCAACCCCACCTCTCCATGCCACAGAAGCTTGAAGTGACTGGGAACATCAGGGAGCTTTTCTGTAGCTGATCAAAGGCATGAGACATCCAGCAAAGCTATACAATAATGCAAAGGACATCTGCCAGTAGCAGGATGATATGGTAGCAAGTACTCTGGGGCTATTTTTCCAAGCTTTCCCCATTAAAAAGAACAAAACAAAATGTAACAAAACAAAATGTAACAAAAAAAAAACAACAAAGAACAAAAAACAACAAAACCCAACAAAGCAAAAAAACAAACCCAAGCACTAGTCAGGAAAAATTCTCCCTAATGAACGTATCAGCTTCAGCTCCAAAGCTGAAGGCAACTTCCAGCCCAGCCCATCTTTGCTCCTCGGGGCCTTGGAGAAAGATCTCCTCTTGGGCAGCCAAGTAGCAATTGGGTCACAGTGCAGGATTATCTGCTAGTAACAAGCTGCAAATGTGCTCTGGGACCAGTGATTCATTAATGCACTTCATGGTGACATATGAACCAGAACCCGAGGGAGCCTTTATTTCTGCCCTCTCTATCCATTCAGTTGAAAGACAGGGAAAAAGGTTCCAGCACCGCACTGATTTCTAACACTGATCAAATTAGCGCTACCCTACAACCAAGGCAACTAATCAAGGACATCAGGGAGAAGGTGCGATTTGAAGTGCAGCAAAACCCCAGGTCTCTGAGTAATGTCGCAAGACAAATCCTCACTGTTAATAGAGACAAGGAGGAGAGGACTGAAGAGGTACAAAGTGAGGCTTTGCAAGAAGGCAGTGGCACGGGGAACCTGGCATGGGCAGTCATGGCCATGGCTACAGGGTGCTAGTATCTCCTTCATCCATCCTTGCAAAGGTCTCTTCCACCCTCCCCATGGGCCTCAAAGTTGCCAGGCATCCTTGGGATGAGGGAGCATGGTTGTTCTTCTGAAAAAGCACAGTCCCTCCAGAGACACATCGCCCACCCGCACCATGTGCCATTACCCTGATGATTTATTCTAAAAATTGAGACTGAGAAGCAAAAAAGCTATTCTGAAAGCAGGAAAACTAGTACCCACTGGCCACCTTCAGCTGCACAGGTTGAGTGTGTTGAAGGCACACCGACAGAACCAAAATATTTTTCTTTTAAAAGCAGCTCTAAAATATTTCCAAGATTGCATTCATGTGCCCTTTCAGACCAAAGCTTGAGGGATTTTCAGCAGAATGACCTTCCTTGAGGCCATGACCTCTCTGAAATGCACCAAGAATGTGCATCCAAGGCTTGGGAAGTAACCCAAAAGCTGGTGGCTCTGCCACAAGACCGGAGGGTAACCCCAGCCCATGGCTGTACAGAAAAAACCCCAAGCTTCTCTTGTTTTACACCAGTATGGGAAGCACTGCCCATCGTGCAGATGAAAGGAACAGCACCAACATCCAGTGAAAACAGGGTCAATGCTATGTGAGTACAGTCTTCACCAATTTAATGTTCCTTTAGGAGCTTTAAAAGTTTTATTTCCTGATTTTTATGCAGTTTGATTCTTAACCGTAATACTTCATTGCCTTTTTAATTCCCCCCCTCCCTCCACACTGCATCTATGTCCAGGTTATTCAAGCACTGCACCAGGGTGTATTTGCAGCTGGTGAGACCTTACCAAAATCCACAGGCGCTGCCATGCTGGGCAGCAGTTCAGAGCTATCCCAGAATTTTGGCACCAGCAGGGCTGCCCTCACACCAGCACCTGGTTTGTGTGCCTATTGCAATGCTGTTTGCAGTGTGGGATCTTCTGCCAGCATCCTTCCATCCTCTCCTTGCCTGACAGACACTGCCCTCCCAGTACATAGTGTCACAGAGTTAGGCTGCAGTTGGAGATGGGGCAGCCACCCCAAGTACACAATAATGAACCCCTCACAGGCGACTGACTGCAAGCCCAAGAGGAGGGTGACGGGATCTGCAGGACTGAGCCACACTGCTCCTCCACCCCGACTGACCACGGCGGGACGCACACCCTATCAGCACAGTGAAAAGGTTAATGGGATCACCTCCTTCCAACTCTATCACAATAAACATGGGATTTATAGCAACGCTAAAATACTGACCTCTATCTATTTTATGCTGATCATTAACTAAGATTATCTCACACCAGAGATTTGCTATACCAAAGAGCACTGACATCACTAACTGCTATTAAGTATATTATACTTAAACTCCATAAAGGGAAGCAAAAAACCCATTGTCAGCAGCATAGGAAAGAAGCACATGACCAGGCATGTTCAGATTTTTTTATTTTTTTTTTAAAGGCAGTTGCCTGCAGCTTTCTGAGTGTATGTCTGGCATTTTGCAATCGCAATATTGAGAAAAATCCTTGAAAATGTTTTCAGACTCAGAAATCATCTGTGCACAGACACCCAGACAAACACCCTGTAGCTAACAGATGCTGGTGGGAATGGTTCACATTGCAAGAGATCCCCAGAGCCTCGCTGCAGTAGGTGCTATAGGTATGAGGCATATGAAGCAGTGCCTGCTGGGGGAGCGGTGGGTGAAGGCACTGCTTGTCCCCAGATGGCTCAGGCTGTCTCCCATCACCCATGCCAGCTCTGCTCACCACCCTCCTTGTCTCTCCCAGCTGCTTGGCTGTTTCTGGGCAGTGGCATATTTGTTGACTTGCTCTTTTGGTGACATCTTCTTTTAATAAGGAAATCTGTCTCTTAGCAGCTTCTCGCCTAAGGCTGTGCTTAGTTAAAGTGTAAAATGTCAAACTTTAGCAAGGATGACAATAACCCTGCTGGGCGAAGAAGAGCAGACCACTATATTATTAGCAGAGAGAGAGAGAGAGAGAGAGAGAGAGAGAGAGAAATATTGACCCATTCAACAGAAGAAAACACACTAAAATCCCCTATCTACCCATCCACCCTCTTCCACATGGGGATCAGCCTCAAATCCACTTCCACATGATCTTTCCAGCAGCCAAAGCTTATAGCTAAATCTGAACGGCAAACAGCTTGCCTTTCCTGTTTGATCAAATGCATGTACATATGCAATTATAATAGGTCAAAGTGTCCTGGCTGTGCCCTTTCAGCTCCCAGAATTCCCCCAGGGCAGATCAGAATGTGGTCATTATGCTGGGTAACACACGATGGAGCAAAATTGTGCTGTTGCTGAAAATCCTACAGCAGGGAGCAAAGCCCACCAGAACCCCTGACAGCTAGGGGCTTAGGCAGAGGAAGGAGAAGCCAGTGGGCACCATCACAGGCAATAACCAAAGGCAGATGCATGAAGAGGGAGGTCTGCCAAGGGCTTGCTGAGTGAAGGAACACTTCATCAGGCTTATGGGTCTTTGGGCAACACTTCTGTAGTGCATTTACTCTCACACACAGGTACTGTAATACATGTAGGTGCAACCTTTTCATCTAAAGCACACAACTGGTACTAACAATTTTCCAGCTCCTTCTTCCTTGAGTCACAGCAGAGCAAAGCCATAATTCACATTCCCAAACTCAGGAAGGGAGAAGGTTTCCGTTTTTAAGATAAGAGGCTGGACAATGTTCGCCAGTTGACCCTACCTGTCATCCAGTGGGCTGTACTGAGACCCTGACATATGAGTTATGACAGACTTTGAGAAACAGAGTTCACTTCTGGATCCTAGCTAGACAAGAGCAGATTGGCTACTGGCTTTGTGAAGGAAAGGTGACCTTCAGATACATAGAGGCACTAGAAGGAAATGAGTGAAGTTTTCACTACTCCACTACTACTCTTGCACCCCTTCCTGACAGCATAGGGCCTCTTGCAATGTTCCCCCCATGAGATGCCACCAGAATCAAGTCAGGTCACAAACACCACCTTGACCAGTCCCCCGCTTCCTCCTTCAAGCCTCCAATCCCTGGTCCACAAGAGGGACACCATTGGCATGCCTATTCATCCCATACGAAGGTCCCATCAGTGCTGGAGCTGGCAAGGAACCCCAACACATCCCTGCCCTTTTTATTTATATTATTTTGCAAAACATTATTTTAGAGAAACAAAAAGCCATGCAGTGCACCACAGCATCCTCACCTACCCAGGCAAATGTGGTTATATTTCTGGAGTTGATTAGAGACTGATCACAAGACAGTGAGAACCAGAGACTCTCATCCCAAGTATTGCCAGAAATTCAAGTCCCCCCTGCTCCAACCTACAGCAAAGCTCCTCTGGAACTGACGGCACAGGCTGGATGAGACAAGGCATTTCCAGCAAGCCCCATTCTTTGGAGATATCTCATCAGCCTCCGGGAGAGGAAGCAGTCTATTCCCTCCTCCTCTCCATCTCAGGATGGAGGCAACCCAGGGGACTGCCTATGTGGTTCTTCAGAAGAGCCACTGCTTGTGGTTCTCACCTCTGCTTCCTAAAAGCAACCCTCATGACCCATCTCTCTCTACATCATCTAACAATCCCAACAAATAAAGAAATAAATATGCGTGTGTGTGTGTGGTGCACACACGGGTGTGTTGTGTTTTCCCAGCTAACACATGTCAGGATCTGTTTAAGCTTTGCTTTATGCTCAAATGTCACCCTGCCAGAATTCATTACATCCCATTTATTAATTAATTAAAATATATTTATACAGAACAGGCTTTATGAGACAGAGATAAAAATAACGTTTTGAGAGCTGTCCCCTGGACTGAGCTGGTGCTCTCTGATGGCAGCAGCAAGGACAGTAGCCACAGCCTTCCTCGTCAAGTGCTGACTTCAAGGGAATTGATATGGAAATTCAGTAATTAAAACTGTGGAAGAAAAAAGGAGGGGGGGGGGGGAAGAGGCTGGTGCTGGCCATGAGGCAGCTCCATACTCTCATCACCATTGAGTGGTGGGATGGCATCTCCTCCTTGCACAGAGGACCCCAGAGTGTAGAGCAAAGGGACAGGCAGCAGCTTGTTCTGGCACTTGTGCCACCCATCCCTGCACCCCAGGGCCCTGCAAAGGTGAGGGGATGTACAAAGTTCAGTTGACTCTCTTGGTCCTCCAGGTACCCACTCTGGTGCCTGCAGCTCTCCTCACAACAGCAGGGCCCTGGGAGTATTTGCAGCCAAAGGAAGTGACACACTGGCCAGTGATCTGAGGAGGGTCACTAGCATGGTCACACCAAGGAGTCATGGCTCAATTGACCAGGCTTCATATGGGGGAAAAGCTAGTATTTCCAATAGGCATGCTCCCACTGGCATTACCAAACAAGGGATTTCCCCTTTGCTCTCCTACCTCCCCAGGAGTTGCCACAATCTCCCTGGGATTAGGATCTGATGGCTCCAGAATTCACCATGCTGGAAAGATAGTAAAGAGAAAAGAGGGAAGGAGAAGGAAAATGGAGCACTAGGCTGGTGAGGTCACAGACCCTGACCAAGCCTTTTACTCAGAGCTGGTCAAAAGGAGGGTCCAGCAAGGCACAGCTCAGTGATCCTGACCTCCTTGCTACAGCAGCAGCCACTTTGCCGCATGCATGTTAGCTCCATTACCCTTTTGACAGAACCACAGTGACATTTCTACTTAAAACTCTCCATGACCTTTCCCTGTGAGCCTCTCATGCTTCACTTGTTCTGGCGGCTCTTGCTCGCCACTCCCCAAGAGCACCTTGCTCTCCACCCTGGGGAGAATGGGAGGCACAGGCTTCATCCACCAAGGCCAGTCCTCGCTTTTTGGGGTCTACCTTTACCTGATGGTTTCTGGCAACAGAGGTAGGAAAGTCAATCTCCCTGATCCAACCCTGCATCACATATCTTCCTCTCCCTGGTATCAGGGCTGTAGTACAGATGCAGGCAAATGGCCAAGCAGCAGACCACCCAACTGCTCTGTTTCCTCAGCCCTAGCCCAGTCAATATGACCCAGTCATTGCTGGATGACACCCACCCCAGCATCCCAGTTTTCAAGCAGAGGGGCAGTGAGTGACCGAGACCATTAGAAGTCCACCTGCCTCTTGCCAGTGCCATTAGCTATCTAACCATGCCCAGCAGCTCCCTGGACAAGGAACACCTCAATCTCCTCACAGCACATTAATTGGTGTGCTTACCTGGGGCCCCAACCATGCACAGCATCAATGGGCACCCCAGGAGAACAAACCTGCAGCAGCTCCCTCACACCAGTTTCCTTGATGGGAAACATGAGACCAGGTAGAGCAGAGGTTTGGGTTCTCAGAAGGTAAATAATCTCCTCTGACATTGTGGCAGCTGCAGATACAAAGCAGGTTTCCCCAAGCCCTGCAAGTTGCTGAGACAGGAGAATATCTGCTCAGGGACAGCCCACCTGTACTATAGCTGGGCATTAGTGTGCAGCAGGAACATGAGAGTCCTGGAAGTCTCCAGCCAGATCTGCTCCTTCCCCAGCCTCAGCTGGCACCTCTCTCCACTTGTTCATTCAGCAAGAAATGAGAATAATCACCTCTCTCCAAAAACCTCGAGACAGCAGCAGAGAACCTCATGCCATGCATATCAAGCAACACTTCTTTGGCTGTGCTCAACCCTGCTCCTCAACTGGGCATCGCCCTCAGAGGAGCTGTCAGCTTGGTGAAGGTATGTAAGGAAAGATTTTCAGGTACCTATCACCTAAGGAAGGAGGTGGATGCTGGATAGAGATCCCAGAGAAGGGAAGATAAGGGAACAGGGGAGAACTTGTCCTCAGCACCACCATCCTGTGCTTCATCTTGATTATCCAGAGAACAAAACAAAGCATCAAAGACCAAGTGGTGCTGCCAGTAGCTGACCATCTCCCACACCACCCAGGACAGTCAGAAGAGCCCTTTGGAAGTGCCAGATTCTCCCCATTGATAAAGAAATGATGGTCCTCCAACAGGAAGTACAGATTCCACCTGTGGCTAAGTTGTGCCATGTGTCCCAGGACAGAGAGAAGAGTTGCAATTCAGATGTCCCAAACAGGGCCACCTTCCTTTCCATCCTCACCCTACACAGCAACTGTACTGCTAATTCTTGGAAGGACCAGGTCCTCTCCTCTGGATATCAGCCACCTCAGCTCTGCTGGCCTTGGAGAAACTCTGTCAGCTTATCCTGGCTGAAGACATAACCATCTATTATTTAGATAAGGAAATACACCTGGAGGTGTAAATGGAAGTAAATCCACCCTGCTTTTTTTTATATAGGCGAATATATCTCTGCAGATCCTTACTGGATAGTGGCCAGAGATGGTGGCAGCAACAGAGCCTGAGTCTGCAGGTCTCTTCCTTACAGAAAAAGGAAGAGAGAGTAGGAGGAACGATGGCAGGACAAGAAACCCTCATGCATGGAAGCAGCACAGGCTCATGACTACTGCAAGGACCTCAGCAGAGGACTGTGCCTCCAGCCTCAGCTGCCACCCGTCTCACCCCAAGGGCTCAGCTCCTTGTGGGGGATTTTGGCAAGCAGTACAGCTTGCTGTTGGCTGTGCCAACACCTCAGGACATGCAGGAACCAACCAGTGAGTCTCCCTCTCACCTCTGAGCATCCTCCATCACTCTATGGAGTATTACACCCTGGGCAAGCACTCATCACTGCCTTCACACAGCCCAGTGGCACGATGCTCTTCTCCAAGCCCATATGCAACCCTTGCTGCTACCCAGCATAACTTGCCAAATCTCAGCCAAAAGGCCTTTTTTGCTGTGCAGGGATGGCTGTGAACTATTCATCATCCCTTAGGCTGGCAAAGAAACCACATGCATCAAGGAAGAGCTTCCCCGACTCTAATTCTCAATTTTTGAAGGGCAAATTTCCTTAGTCTGCCCACTCAGTCTTGACAAGGACATCAGGAGACCCACCACACGCATACTAATAACACCAGCAGCAGGGACACGTGGGGACGGGAGTGCTGGGGCTGGTCATCACCAGTGAAGCAGCAGGAAGATGAGGAGAAAGAAGCTGCCAAGATGCCATGAAGGGGGGGTGCTGGGATAACAGGAACCCCAAAGTAACACACATACGGTGCCCATACCCAGAGGGCAAGGGATGAAGGCAGATCTCCATCAGCAGCCAGGTCATCAAGATGCTGTGTCAATTCACCATGGGCACATGACTGAAGTAGAGGATGCAAAAGAGTTACACTCTCCCCAACACCATCTTTGGCCTTGACCCCTCCTACCCCCCCAAGCTGCTGCAATATCCCTTGTGCTGAATTCTTATTCAACTTCAAACTGACAAACTGTTTTTAATCTTTTCCTTCCATCCAGCTTGGAGATTGGGAAGCAAAAATCAATACAGGCTGGCAGGTGATCAAGTTGCTTGACAGTGGTGCTGAGGAGAGAAACAGAGAGAGGGAGTGGAGGGGCAGGGGGATGAGGACAGGCAAGAGGATGGGGACTGCCATGCACCCTGGTTCACAGGCCTTGGCTAGGAGGGTTCCACTTGCCCCCAGCACTGTGGTGCTGCTTGATAAAATAGCTGGCATGAAGGTGTTGGGTGCCCACATGCAGCTAGTGGGATGGGAGGTGAGGACATTGCAAGCACATCTTGCTCCCACACTCCTCCATGCTCCCCAGTGTTGGCTGCCCAGTGCCCCATGCATTAGCAGGGCTTGGTGCAGTGCTGGCCACACTGGGTGGCACTTGGATGAAATTACCAGCAGGGACACCCATACCACCTCCCTCCATCTGATCCACTGCTGCCCAGCAGCAGGCTGGGGAGCCTCTTGGCACCTTTAAATGTTGAGCTTGAAGCCTTGCTCTGAGGAGCTCTGTGCAGCATTTGTTTCTCAAGCCTACTTTTAGCAGGGAGTTGTTCAGGCTAGGAGGGGAGCGATCACAACAAAAACCAACCAAACAATAACCAAGTTCGCCTTCCTCTCTCCAGTGCCCAGGAGACACCCCAGAGCTGAGAAGGGTGAGGAAGTCCAGAGCTTCTGAGCAAGGAGCTGCTCCTGCAATGTCCAAAGGATGCAGCATGCCTGGAGGCACCCAATAGCCTCCTAAGAAGGTGAGTGGCAGCACTAGCTGCCACCTTTTGTCAAGCCACCCAGAAGGAGCAAAGGCTCTCCAGGCCTGGAGAATGAGTAGGACCACTCTGGCCTCTTCAATCCGCACACCTCTGCCGTGCTTGCCTCCCAGCATTTCCGTAAGGCACAGACTCACTCCCAGAGCTGCCAGAGCCCCCAAGAGCAGAGCTGACATTTGAAAATGATCAGTTTAGGAACTTCCCCCCGTGTCCCCTTTCCCATTGTTACTGCTCCTCTGAGCTTTCATCCTCTAACTCGGTAAATCTCCAGGAAATACGGCTGTGTTTCTGTTGTCACTTCTGATCAGAGGGATGCCAGTGGGGTGGGGGAAGAGGGGGAGAAGAGGAGGGGGGTAGGGGGGAAAAAAAAAAAGAAAAGAAAAGAAGAGATTGCCTGAGGCCCCACACAGAGCCGGCATGCAAATGAGTGCCAGCTCCATAAAAATAGCCCCAGCAGTCACATTTTATTACAACCGAATTATTGGACCTGGGTTACTGGGAACTGGCACTGTGGAAGGCAAGAGAGGGAAGAGAAGAAGGGAACAGAGGGGGAGTCAGGCATCATTCATTCTAAATATTTGAACTTTGAGAGAGCCAAGGGTATATCCTCCCTTTGACACATGTGTGTGCCTGAAACTGCCAGGGTGCTGGATGCTCCCCAGGCTACTCTGGCTCAGGCACATTCTTCCACCCTGTGAGGCACCAGCAAACAATTCTAGGGACTTTCAGCCCTGTTGGCTTTTTCAACCCCTGGCAGGGACACTCGATGCAAGTGTTGTCATCATCTCCAGAGGTGCCCACACCGGGGAGCCAGCTGTCCACCTTCCACTGTGGGCTGGGAAACAAGGAGGGGGCTACAAGGTACTGACTCTACCCACCCCCCCACAATTTCTGCAGAACCTCTCAGCTGCTGACAGAGTTTACAAGGAGGATATTGCACAAGACAGAGTGGGTTAGAGATGACAACCATGGGAGTTTGGAGGTTGCTGCTGGCCTAGTGACAGGAGATGGTCAGGGAAGAGTCAGGGGACATGGCAGCCCTGGCACAGGGAGGTGCTGGAGCAAATGCCACTCCCACCCACACACCAAGGGCGGCAGCAGTGGGAGACCCCCATCACTGCCCTCCCTGGGGGTCTAGTCATCTCCTGCAAGCCCCTCTATCCAGCAAGCACTTGCCCAGCCAGAATTTCCCAAGAAGGGACATGGCACACAGGGGACTTATTTGTCACCAACATGACCACCCTCCCTGGCACTGAATGGCAGCAATAAAATGTGATGAAGCAGGCACAATTCTCCCTCCTAGGGAAGTTACAGGAGGGCTGAGCCGGAAAATCAAGATGCTGGGGACAAGCCACAGATTTTGGAAAGAGCCACATGCATGCACTCATGTCCCAGAGGCTTTCAAACCAGAGCAACCAGAAACACTTATTGCTTTTCCACACAATCCTCTCCATGAAGCTTGCCTAAAGGTGATTATTTTTGGTTGCATTTCTTGCAAGAACAGTCCAGGCCTCCCAGAGCCGAGGCCAGACTGGGAGAGGCGACGCCCTCCTCAGGACAGACAAATTCTTGCAGCATGCTCTTGAGCCAGGCGGCTGCTCAGCCTGGCAGAGCAGCACAGCGAAACTTGGCAGGGACACAGAGCTCGTTAAACGAGTTGCCTCCGAGTGCTCTAAAGAAAACTGGGTCAAGATTTTTCTAAAGACAGGAGCTCGATGTTCGCCTCCCTGCTGCAGCCAGCAGCATCCCAGCAGAGCAAAGGGGAGCAGGGACTGTGGGACTCTGCCCTCAGAAAAGCTGGGCATGATAAAACGGAGACTTCAATACCCCTCTCCTTTCCACAGTGAGAGGTACTTCAAGGATACCTGGTGCTTCTAGGAGAGCCATTACCTACCCAACATTCCCACCCACAGGCACACCTCTGAAAAATCAAACTGAGTCACTATTGGAGCACCACCTGGAAAATTTACTTCATTCCTTGCTTCATCCCAAGCAACATCTTGCATCACTATGAAAGATGACAACAGAAACTTGAGGTGCTTGCCATGACAAGCCAGAAAGAGACCCTCAGAAGTCTAGTTTAGATGTGCTAAATTATGAGCTCCCAAAAAGGCCATCTCACATAAATCCACTAAGTCCCATAGATGCAGGGCAATTTGGGTGGCTTCTTCCTTTGTCTCTCCTCTGAGCAACCCCTTTGTTGTTTAGGGTGGAGCAGTGTGGGTTTGATGCAGCCTGTCAACAGACAACTCCTTACACTCCCCTGGCATGGTCTACAAGCTGTTCCCTGCATCACTGCCCAGACACTCTCAAGGCAGGATCTGACCCTCTCACCCCAAGTGGGCTGCAGAAGTGGAAGAGAGGTGCACACTCTCTCCTGTGCAGCTCAGCAGTTCAGTACACCCCATAATACATTTTGCTCCTCCCCCCCCCCCCATTTTATTTATTTATTTTTAATTTTAAAAAGCACATTAGGAAACTTGGAGCCTGTGCTCAGGGCTCATCTCCACCCTCCCACTCCTGGTGGCACTACGTGCCCCACCCCTTTGAGATTGTGTCATGGCACAGGGCAGGGTTATGGGGTATAGAAAAAGTATCTGCCACCCTGGGAACACTTCAGCAGTTTCTTTGTCTTCCCATTTTCCTCCTGTCCACTGCCCCACCCCTAGGTTTATAGATGTTCCAAAACATCTTTAGACTTTCACAAAATACCCAATTTTCATAGGAAAAACTGCCACCAGCAAATTTCCGTCCAGGAGCCCAAGACTTCCATTCCTGAATGCAAGTGTTTGGAGGGAAAACTATTTTCAATAAGTTGTTTTCCTGCAAATCTCAAATTCTGAGGAATTAAAGAGAGGAGAACAGAGCTCCACCCTAGGGCTTGCTGTTGAAAAGCTGGTTTTGGAACTAATTTGGGAAAGGCCTGACTCATTCTTCTGAAATGCCCAGGACTCATCTTCCTGCTGATGCTGCAGGAGCAGAAGAGATGCCAGCCAGCTCCTGTTATCACCTCTGTGGGACTGGCTCACGATTAAAGGCATCTGAGTTGCAAAGCACGGAAGGAACAACATATGGACAGAAGCAAGTGACTGCTTTTCCAGCCTCTCTTTTTAGACTGTAACTACATTTGCAAGAGGATCCCAGAGCCACAGTGCAGTTCTTATTCAGTGCTATTAAACTTCATTAACGGATATATCGTTTCATGTTGACTCAACAACTCTTAAACCCTCTTCCGAGGGACTTCCTTGAACATGCCGTAAATTGCCAGTAACTGCCTTCCATTGGGAGCAAACAGCTCCAGCCCCAGCATGGCCCTGCTCCCCCATCCCAGGATGGGGTGGCACCGCAGGCAACGATGCTCCCAGCAATCAGGAGCCAGAGAGCTCCTGTATTTAGCCTTCTGCAAACCACAGAAGGCAACCAGAGGGGCAGGGACTGCAAAAAAGCTGCTCCCCTGACTTGGCTCCAAATATGGAGTAACCTCCCCAGCAAGCTCTAGATCCTCAGCAGAGGAAAAACTCCAAAAATTTCCTCTTCCAGTGATCAAAGTGCTTTTTTTTTTCCACAGAATTGGCAGCTCTGCTTCCAGCTGAATGCAAGGCTTGCATTGTCTTATGTAAACTAGAATCCAAAGTGATCTCAAATCCAAAAGCCACCCCAAAATTCAAGATTTTGGACCTAAACCCAAACAAGTTTTGTCAGCTTATGATTCTGATTTTTAGCGTTTCTTACCACACCCCCCACACCCCCCCCATCCCAAATTCAAATATTAGCTAGACCAACCTCCTTTCAGAGAGTTCTTTGACTTTGGTGCTGTGGCATACACAGATGGAATGTATTTCTGCATATTCCAAGACACTCTGGGATAGCTCTGCTCATGTAATTATTCAGATAAGCTAACCTGAAAGCAAGAGCATGCACTGCTCACTTGCCAAATTTGAGCAACTTTACCTCCAAAGCTCAGTAGGTGCCAGGCTGCAGTCCCCCAACTGTCCCCAGTGGGAGCCCCAGGCCAGGCAAGAAAGGAGCGGGCAGCTCATAACCTATGGTTTGGTTTGGGGGGTGTGTGTTCCAGCCTTTTCATTTCTGGGGATAAACAGCACATACTGGGAGCGAGATACTGCACTGGTGAGAGGGCTGAATGCCATCATGAAGATACTTGCATTGAACACAGCAGCAAATCAGAGCTATGCATTTGACACAAGTGGGTGAGGCAGATGAGAAGATACTCTCTGCTGTGGGATCTCCTCCACAAAAACCCAGCCACTGACACAGGCTGGACAACAGTGACCACCCACGAGGTGCCTCCACTTCAAACAAGAGCACCCCATCCTTTAAAACCAAGTGCACTTTAGGAGCAATTTCTAAGCAACTCTGAGGTCGGCAGAGGATGGCTTTACTTTGAACAGCAAGGCAGGAACAGAGCAGCGCCAGGCAGGATAATAGCAGGGCTGAGTGAGTGGCAGGTGGGCCACCATGCCATCCATTTATGACTCGCCTCCACCAAGCACCGGGTGTAATTATCTCAGGCCACCATATCATCATAAAGCGCCTTTCTGCTGAAATTATAACGTGTCGCCTTTAATTACACTAATTGTTAATAGGGATTCTAATTTTGGGTTCATTTTTCAGTGTTAAAAAAATAATAGGCGAAGCAGCCCAGGCTTTTCTGCCTTCCCTGGGATTTCTCCCACTAGCGCTAATTGAAACATCCCCCCACTCCGCACCGCTCCGTGCTGACAGTGGTTTTGCCCCTTGTCATAAAATCAATGGTCTTCCCCTGCCCACCCTGTGCTGGCTTCTCTCTGGCTGCCAGGACTCCTTTCCCCACTCACTGGCTCCTTCAGATCATCAGGGTTAAATGATCATTTCATACTGCCCGGCCAGACTGTCAGGAGGCATTGAGTGACTTTTGAAAATGAACCACGTTAAGTGGACTTGATGGGGGTTACAACCGCCATTATTGCTATCACCACCATGATAAAATGGAGCCATAATGACAGGGGAAGGTACTTATCACTGTCTTTGTACATCACTTAAGATGGTTTGGGTCTGAAGCCTCTCACTGGAGATAAATGGAATCTAATGAAGACAAATGGCAGCAGGACAGAGCCTCCCACTTACACGCAGGACATGACCCAGCTGCTGTGGCCACATAAGACTATTAAATGCCCCAGAACTACGTTGTCTTTTCCTTCAGGAGTCATAAGAGCAGATGCCCAAAGCCGCCTGGGCAACAAGGCTTGCCCAGGCAGCTGCTAGCAAGTGAACACAAAGAACCAGGATGGAAATGGAAAACCCCCTGAACAAGCTGTGGTGGGACACCGAAGAGACCATTCCTTTTTCTCCACTGAGTTCCTCCACATCCTCTCTGCTCTAAGCTGGACCAGGAACAAAACTACGCCTGGGGTCAGCATCCATCCTCTGCAGCATCTTGTATCCTTTCTCTTACTCCCATTCCCAAAATAGGGGTGATTTCTGCTTTAGCAGAAGGAACACAGCAAAGCACATGCTCATCTGTTTCAACACTCAGCTGGATCTGCATCACAGGAGTCCCAGAAAAGACATTTTCACAACACAAAATGAGATGTAAGCTCATGTTAAAGGATTTCTCATGTGGCATTGCTAGAGAGGTGCAATAGGAAGAAACCCTTTGTGCTTTTATTTCTCTTGGTCCTATTGTACATCAGGCAAAGCCAAATCTGAGCTGCCCCAGAACTCTCACAGAAGCTGCAGCCTGTGTGGCACAGACAGAGGAACCAGCATTTGCCTAGACTTGGGGCAGGGGAAATGCCATCAGCAGCTGAGCATATCATGGCGAGTCAGAAAGCTCAATGAGGATCTTTAAGTACCACCAAAAGTAGTGCAAAGCAGCCCTGACAAGCCCTGCCAGGACAGCACCAGCAAGGAGGGCTCACACCCTACTCACAACCAGGGAAACCCAAATGTTATCAAGCTCTTCCACATTTGAGCAAGAAATACAACCATTTAAAACATGCAAGAAAAATATCACATGCTTGGAAAACACTAGATAAATGAAAAGCAGCACCACTACACATTGGAGCACAAGGATCTGCACAGCAACCCCCAAAACACACCTCAAGACAAGCAACACCGCATGGCAAACCCCCCGGTTCCCACAATAACCCACTCACAATTTATGATCTGTGAGCAGGAGATTCATCCTTACTGGGTTTAGGAGCTCTGCTACTCCAGCTCCCCAAGGCTTTGCAAAGAAAAGCCCAAAAACACTGAGCACCCTCAGAAGCCCAGAAAGAGGAAGGGAAACACAATTAGGAAAGCACTAAACCATCCCCCAGCTCCTTATATCCCCTTCTTATCTCCCTCCTCTCAGCTACCCCAAGCTGAGCTGCATTATATCACTTCATTATCACTTAACTGAGGAACAGGTGATGCTCTTCCCTCCCTCACCACCTGGCAGCTCAGGTTGCTTTCTCTCTACCTGAAAAGCATGGGACAGGAAACCACCAAGGCCAAGCCTCCCCAAAAGTGCCACCTTTAGTGAGAATCCTGGCTGCTATTAAAAGGGAAAGGAGAGGGTGGTGGGAGACACAGGGATGCAGAGTGACACAGCATCTCCTACATGAGTGGGCAGAGCAGATTCCCGCTCTAGACCACCTTGCTCTCCACTACCACCAGTATTTTGTGAATGTTCCTCTGTAAAGAGGCAAGACATAGAAAGGATCCCCTCTGCAAAGTGGCTGAGCCTCCAGAAGAAGCCTTCAGGCAGAGAAAGTCTGAGGAAGGATAAACGAAAGGAAGAATCTGTCTGTGAAAGTTAGGAAGGGGAAAGAGCTAAAAGAAAAAACATTTTGTGTGAGTTGCAAGAACACCATTGACTTGAGTCTTATCACGTCAACCATGTCAGCTCCGGTTGGGCACGAGGCTGAGATGCCGGTCCCGGGTTGCCTGGTTTCTCCAGCCCTCCGCCGACCCCCCTTTCCTTGTCATGGCGATGGTAGTGCTGCCGGCAATATTGACAGCCAGAAGGATTGCTCATTTCCCACAGCCCCACAAGGTAAATTAAAAAAAAGGAAAAGTCAAAGCTATCTCTGGCTGCTCACACTTGGGGAGTCCCAACTCAATACATCTTGGTTACTCGGAAAAGATGCTTATTAATAAGCTAGAAAGGCAAAGTTAGTTCTGCAGGCTGTGGGGTTATCAGTTAGGGGATCGCTTGCTTTGGGAAGACTTTGCAGGGTAAGGTGCATTGCCAAAAAGCAGAGGGTCAGACTTAGGCTGCTTCTGCATACTCTGACCATATGGGTACTTTGGATATTTTGTCTTGCCATGTTGAGACAAACCACTATTTGCTTCATCCAGCTCTGTGATCCCAATTGCATGAACACTGCCTTCCAAGCTAGCAAAAAAATATGGCAAAAATTTAGCTTTAGCTGAAAACCAGGCACAAGAAAAGCTGCAGTAAGAAACCACAGAAAGTCCGTGAAATGTTATCCATCACAAAACTCTGTTTCCAGACTGACTTCAAGTCAGAAAAGCCTGCAAAAGTCATACTGGTGGCTACATGCTTTCTCTTCAAGCAAGGACTTCCTGCTGTTTTCTAACCTCAAGGCAAAAGAGAAAACATCCGTCCTTTCACCAGCTTTATTTCCATTCTACATGAAGAGCTGATCCTCCTTTTAAATGTTATTTATTTATTTTTTTGAAGTGTCTCAGTGTCACAAGACAGTCTCCAAAGAGCTGCCTTCTACCAGCATTGGTGGGAAGCAGCTCACCTGGGGACAGCCAGATGCCACCTCGCCAGGACTCTGCAAGAAAAGCCCAGCTGGAATTTGTGGCTGCAAATACTGGATCGTTCAGTGCAAGGGCTGTGGAATGAGAGCAGCAGAGCATGCCAGCTCTGGCAAGTTTTGCTTTGAGGCATGGACTAAATACGTGGTTTGGCAAGCAGAAAAAAAGCTGTGAAGACAGAAGAGGACTTTTGCCTTTGAGCACGCACTTGGGTGTCCCATGCTGGTTGTCAAATTATCTTGGTGTGATGAGCCTGGTGAAAATTTTTGTTACAAGCATCACTGTTTGCATTGAAACTCCAAAACAGAGTTTCCAAAATATTGATGTAGGTTCCCTTTTCCATCAAACTCCAAGTAGGAAAGGTCCCCAAGGTCCCAGCTCCAGTTATCCAAACACAGGCCATTTAGCTGTAGAAATACCCTTCTTTCCCCTTTCACTCTCCACACTACTACAGATGTACAAAAGAAAGGAGGAGCCGTTGCAAGCTGCAAACAGGCCCCTGGAGAGCTGGCTAGGAACTGCACAGCCCCTTTGCAGACCAGGTTGGGCAGGTATCACCAGGCAGAAGTTGAACCGTAAGCATGCAACCCCCTGCATGGACCCTTCTGTGCCTCCAGAGTCCCTTTTTCTGACATAAATAGTCATCCCAAAAGGTTTATATTTCACATTACTGAGCAGCAGCTCCTGAAGACCTGGAAGATCTGGTAGGTGCCACCCAATAGGGGCTGCACCACATTACGTTCTCTCTGGACATTTGCTGGACATCTTCCACTAAACCCGTAGTCTCTGTGTGGCACAGAGTAACCAGCAGCAGCAGCATCTCCACCTCTCCTGGACCACCAGGAGCCAACTTCCTGCAAAGATCTCTTTTTGCAAGGGACTTCTCACAGAAGCACACCCTGGCCCACCAGACATCTTCCTCCCAACATTTTTGCTTATTTTCCTTCCACTACTCAAAACTCTGCTGCAGGGGGATACGCATCCAAACTGCTGAGACTGTGATTTTCGTGACACTACCGCCTGGCTCATTTCTCTGCTGTCCTCCCAGTTTTGTGAAGGTTAAAGGCATCCTTCCTCAGCGACTGTCAGACTATTATCTGGGCTGGAACTGGCTACCAGAGCTCCATGAGGAATATTTTATGCAGATTTTCTGCTACACCTTGGTTCGCTCATCATTAACCAACATGCTGCTGGTGTTGTGGGACTTTATTGCCTTGGAGCCCACTTTTTGCATCTTCCCTCCACCCCAGCCTTGCCCCTTTTACAAGTGTAAAAAAAGTGGATTTCCACATACATAAAATGTAAGGGCTTTTCCTCGGGCTGAGGCAAGGGGGAGGGCAAATGTTTCTCTGTGTTGCTCTCAATGGGGTTTTGAGGAGGGACTGGGGAGAGCTGGAATAGAGATAGTTTTTTTTCCTCTGGAAGATAGGAAGATCGGGAAACACCCATTACTCTGCATCAGACATTTACTCCCAGCCCTTTCCACCTGAAAACCTCACCAGGACAGAGAAATCCCTGGCTCCCTCTTCCTTTCCATTGAGAGCTTCCAGGCAGGTATAAAGAGAGCAGACAGGCAGCACTGGGCACCCAAACCAGTCTCCCTGCCTCCTTCCCCAGACAGAGGTGTGCCCAAAGAAGGAGAGTCCAAGTTGCTCAGGCAGCTGCAAATCTGAAGCTTATTTTCACACTCATTGCCCTGACAAGCTGAATGACAACCTATTGCCATCCCAGCTGGCTGAATGCTTTTTGGGTAGAGAATCTCAAAGGGTGGGAGCTTGTCCTCAGCATGGGCACCCCTGGGTGATACCAGGATGAAGGAGGTGGGGGCACGAACCACCAGCATCCCCACAAGCACATCCGGCCTCTCTGAGTACCAGGGAGAGTGTACCACTCAGGTGGCTTTCCACTAATCACCATTTATAAATGTCATTATTTCAGAGGGGAAAAGAAAACAGCTGGATTTGTCAGACAGCAGCACTGGCAGCTAAAAAAATACCATCTTTTAATGTGTGAGCCAAGTACAGAGAGCAGGAGAATAAACAGGAGACCCTGTGGTAACATTTTTACAAGTCCCCTGGCTGACTGTTAGAGCCCTTTAACTAGAACATGACTGAGCATCCCTGTTTTGGGATCTCAGCAGCACGCCCAGCTCCTCTGGGGATCACCAGGCTTCAACAACAGATGGATCCAGGCAATGAAGCTCACACCTAGATAGAAAATTAGGAGGTCTTACTTTTGGACCCATCCCCATCTCTACTTTTAAACTGCACTGGCATGAGAGGCTGTACTCCTTTGGCCATGCTTCCCCAAGATCATAAATCCAATTTTATGGCACCCAGACCAAACTTGAAAACAATTGAAAGCACTGAACAGATATAAACTCTTTCTGCTGCTTCACAAGATCTCCAAAGGGGCCAGGAAGACTTTCTGCTGAATCAGGTATTGTTTTGTGCTCCCGCCACTGGCTTGAAGCCAGATGTACACCATATTGTACGAGCCGGGCAATTTGGCAAAAATGCGATCATGTGCTCACCCCCGATTCAGGCCCAATTCCTCCCATGGGGGGACCGGGTAATGTGCAGATCTGGTATTAATTAACGGGAAACCACAGCCCTAGGCAACGATCTGTCATCCTGTTCTGGATGCAGCTTGTGCCTGCTAACAGCTTCCCCACCCTGGGCACCCCCCATCCACTCCCTTCTCTGCTGGCAGGTACCACCCTGGGCCTGGGTAACCCCTGGCTCTCCTGAAATGGACTGAAGACCCAGCTCCAGAGCACCTTGTCTCCAAGAGACATTAAATCCTCCTGATCCCAGGCACACCTGCACACCTGCACCCCATGCTACCAGTTAGGAGGGGTTTGCTCTCCCATGTGGGGTCAGCTTCAGGAGCATCATGACACCAACCTCTCACCCAGTCCCCATCCATGGCATGGCCTCTCCAGCTGAGCCAGAGCTTGCACTGCCCTGCCAACTGCTCTGGTGGTAGAACCCAGGCAGAGACAAATGCTTTGGGGAAAAAAAATATCTCCCAGGCTCCAGCAGAAAAGGCAGTGCTGGTACCCAGTGTGCCAGAGATTAAGCAATTTACTGAGTCAATTGTCTTTTTTCCAAGGACAAACATGTGTGATAGAAGATCTTCAGATCTGCTGGCACGCTGTGAGCTCTGGGCCATCAGCCCTTTCACTGTCTCAATTCATCTGTCAATAAACCACCATGCCCATTAAAGCCAGAGAAATGGAAAGGGATGTTTGTGGTCCACCCAGCAAGGATTAAATGCTGTGTTGCACAAAGGATGATTACTCAAGAGTTTGTAGTAGAAGTGCAGAAATTCCTCACTATGATTCACACAGGAAGGACAATAAGCAGCAAGGACATTATTTGGTACCAGAAAGTCCTTTCAAGAGGCAATGTGACCAGGATAGGATCTCATTGCTTCATTGAAGTATCTGCATTGGAAAACTACAGGGCACAAAAACCAAGAGCAAATTCCCTCCAATGCACAGGGAAGACATGAGGTGTTCACTTGGTGGAGGTCAGCTAGTGACACTCAGCTTTGTCTCCAGACTTTCAAAGCACATCTAGACTTAGCCTTGAACATCACTTGAGCAGCCAAGCTGAGCTTGCCAGGTTTGCCCAGGTTGCATCCCAATACTGGTGGCCCCAGGAATGTCACCACTACCTCCTCCAGTCCTGTTCATCTGATTACAACCAGTGGGTGAAGTCAGAAAGAAAAGTAACTCCTTTCCAGCCCAGCTGATAGCCTGTCAGGGCTTGGTGGAAAAGCTTCAGAGGAAGGCAGGAGAGTAAGAGGGGCCTTGTCTCTGCACAGGACAGTCCCTGGGCAGCACCTTCTCCCAGGCTGTCTCCTTAACCTGCATCATGAACTGCACAAGATGATGCTTGGGAGAATGTAAAGAGAGAATTAACATTTTAAAGAGGAAGAACATCCAGGACTACCAGATATTAAGAAATACTTTCGGAAGGACACAAACCCTCTCTGGGATTATGTTATCCTGTAACAGCAGCCCAAAGCAAATGCTCACAGGACTTTGTTACAGCAGGGGAGCAATGCAATAGAAACTCAGGACAATGTTTGCTTTTGGTCCATAACCTATATCCCAGGCTCTGCCCTTTCTCTTGCCAAGTGCCTAGGCAAGAAAAAACAACAAAACAAAACAAAACAAAACAAAACAAAACAAAAAAACACCCAAAAAACCCCACAAAAAAACCAAAAAACAAACAAAAAAACACCAAAAAAAAAAAAAAAACAGGAGTGGAAATTTTTTTTTGAGTGCATAGCAAAACGGCTAATTTAAAACAATTATGCAACAGTTAATTAAAATCATCTCTGTGTCCTAGGAAGGCGACTGGCCAGGTACTCAGCGTGAAGCGTTTGGCTTTACGGAGCAGCTGTAGTCCTTCATCCCGTGGCCGTGGTGGCCGGACCCATCCTGCGTGTGCCTGTGGAGAGCGGCTCATGGTCTTCCCAGTTGTCAGCCGAGTGAGTCCTTCCTCTTCTCCCGCCCGCCTCAGCACCACGACGTACCTGAGGCACCGGCTGTGCTTTATGAAGTCTAAAATTTTCAACTGGTTGTGTCTTTCCATGCAAACTCATTAGACACTATTTACACCCGCTGCAGCTGTGCAGAGAAAGGTTTTGAACTCTGGCATTCTACAGTAGGCTTTGTTTCTCATTTACATTTGCATATTAAAGTGTTTGCCTGAAATAGGCTATTGAAATTAATTCAGGATTAATTGGTGTCTTTATCTCATTAGGACAATCTAATTTAAGGATGATGAAATTGTTTAGCCTCCCGTTTGCATAATTAGATTGCTTTGAATTGCTGTCATTATTGTGCTCTTTAGCATCATCTGTAGGCCTCAAACAGACAAGAGTTTCAACCTCATAAAGACCAATCATGTGTTACAGCAGAGAGCTGTTAACCCCTTTTAACCCAAACTCCCTCCAACGCGTCGCCGCACAATGGAGCGGACGCTCCACCGTACGGCAGGGACATGGAGGTCTCTCCACCCCATGTAACAGGGCGTCCCCTCCTTCCCTGCACACACTCGGGGCTGCGAGGTGAAACTTCAGAAGCTGCTGGCGGGCAACCCCGTTTCAGGTGGCCTTCCTCTGGGAAGGGCAGCGGGTCTCTCATGATGAGGTGGTGAAACCCTTCGCAGTCAGATGGGGCTGTGTGCTTCTCCTCCCAGGAGGCTGAGACAGACATTAAGTGCTCACTCTCCCTCGCACATCACTGGAAAGGGCTGGTGGGAACATGCTCAAGGACTGCCTGATCCCATGCCTCCCACACAGGCTTGGGAAAGTCCCGTGGGCTGGTGGCTAAGACGTCTGGGGACAGCTGGGCTTCCTTTCCATTAGATGCAGGGCTGCAATGGATGCTTGTGGCCACAAGAACCGTGGTGTTTTGTCCCCTCCAAGGACTTGCCAAGCTCCATCTCCCCTTCCAGTTTGAAGTTTCTGAACCTTCAACTGAGAAGCATCCCCTGAAGATGTCCTGGCCAACACATAGCCCTCAGGTCTGGTACCAAGAAGTTCAAATAGTTCTTCTCCTCTGTGCTTACCTGCCCATCCCTGTGCAATGGCAGCATATATATAAGGAAATACCACCAGTATCCACATGGGCTGAGGAAGAACAAAGGTAAATAGCTGTAAGGACAGATGTCTACAACAGATTATCTTTAAGCCTAGACTCACTCTGCTATGCAGGCACTGACCTAATGCCACAAAGGAGCAAACAGACCATGCTAGCCCCACACAAGGCTCAGTCTTGCACCTGGGGCAGTAGGGACCACCAGCAGTAGATCACATTGAAAAAACATTCACATGATGGACATACCCAGGGACTGTAATCAGGCTGTGGGTTCCCTGATGCTTATTGCCCCAAAACATCACCCAGTGAACCAAAAGGCATGGGTTGCAATAGTGGTGTGTACAGAGGATATTGGCTGAATAGAGCCTACGGGTGACATGCTCCCCACAAGCAAGACTTTCACCTGTGTATCAGTGCTACCTTCCTCAGCCCACCCTGGGGACTCGTGCACCCTGGAGCCATGGGGACCACCTGGAAAGAGGCATCCCAAGAACACTGGCTCCTGGCAGAGAATATTGGTTCAGCATCCTGAGCTAAGACCTCACTTCCCCATGGGTGTCTCCTTTAAAAACCAGCCTGTTCAGCTGCACAAATTATCCAAATGTGCATCTCAAAAGTATTTTTACATGATAAAGCATCTTATAGCTTTGTAACCAGCTTCCTTGCTAGCAAGAAGGACCATGGCCTTGTGAGTTCCCCCCTGCACAAGCCTAAACTATCTTTCCAGATGGCCACCAGAAGCCAATAGCCACCAAAGTGCCTGAATTCAGCCCTGGAGATGCTCCCTGGGCACCAAGAGCAGGCAGGGGGGTCGAGATGGCAGCTCTGCAGTTGCTCCTGGGGATGCTCTCCGTCTGTCCTGGCCCAGCTCAAGGCAAGAGACCTGCTTCTCATTAGCGGGCGGCTGACTCCGGAGGTGGGGGCTGCGCCAGGCAGGCTGCTTTGCCAGTCGCTTCACGTATCCTAACATCTGGTTGTGTCTCATCACAGTGCAAATTTATGACCCTGGAAACAACATGTTGATGATGCCCTGGGAAGAGGAGCTGGAGATGTAATCCCATGTCCAGAGCAGGGATGAGAGGAATCACAACCAGAGGACTTTGGTAGGGGGGAAGAGCAAAGAAGGACTGACCTGTGCTTCCCCATGTGGTGGGGGGTCACCTGTGAGGCAGGGAGAGGAGCTCTGGATGGTGCAGAGCAGCTGTATTTTTCACTCTAAATCTCTCCTTCAGAAAAAAAAAAAAAAAAAAGACAAATTCAGCAACAGTCAACTTTTTACAACCTCATCTCAAATTGCCAGCTTCCAAAGCAGCCCAACAAACAGGAAAACTTCAAGAAAGTTTTCATTTGAATGCTTTGAAATGGAACATTTCCGTTTGCAGTGACTGGCCAGTTGCACTTTGTATTTTATGGCTAAAAATTATACAGACATTTAAAACAATTTGATATGGAAATGACAGGTTGCATTTCAGGTCCTCTAAAATGAGTTTTGTTTGCCTAGGATAAGTAAATGTTTCATTATTTTTTCCAGAGATCAAATACATCAGTTGAATCAGAACAGAGTGAGACTTGGGGAGTCTTGTTTGCAGGTTCACACCAAAGATGTTTTAAGTTTCCACTTTAGCTCAAGCAAGTGTTTTTAGTTATGTTGCTTTGTTAGAGTTGAAGTGGAAAAGACACGAAAAGGAAAAGGAGAGAAGAAACCCAGATTTTTCTATCGCGGTTAGGCAACTAAAGAAGAAAAAAAACCAAACCAAACCAAACTAACAATCAGAGTAAGAGAAATGTCTTAGGGTGGAAGAATTACATAAAGCTTGCCTGAATCTTTTAGTTGTGCAGACTATTTTTTAGACTCTCCAGTACTGCCCTTTAATACACTGGAGACTACCATCCCTGTGTGATGCCACAAACATGTCTATATCAGCATAGGTGTACCTAGTGCAAGGCAGAATGGGGAACAGAAGGCATGGTCACCAAAAGCTAGGATGCTTTTCATGACAGGTGGGCAAAGTTTCCTCCCTTGGCTGTCCAACAGCTCCACAAGGGCCAGCTGGGAAGCAATGAGCAGGAGAGAAGCAGCCAAGGTTCACACTGGGCCACAGGCAAAGGAGATTCAAAGTGGTGCAAAAAAAGCCACTGTTACTCAAACAAGATGAATCACAGCTGGAACAAGCCGGGGGGAGAGAGGTGAGGACATACGGAGGTCTGACAAACACAACAAACATGCAAGGAGACATGATACAAATACATCCTGAAGCACACCAAAGACTTTTCTTCATACTGTCAGTCATGGATGGATAGGCCAAACAACCTCTGGGAAAGCTGAGATGACACCTGAGGAAAAGCTGCCCATGTTGGGCACTATCAGCATGCAGCAGCCTGGGCACAAAGACATGAGCATCTACAAGCACAGCAGGCACCCCGGCAGCAGCACCAATACACCTACCATAGCCTTCCAGCATTGTCTGTGAATTTACGTGGCTTTATGTTGGATACGCAGGTCATGGGTAGAGAAATCCGAGCAGAGCAGCCCAGCTCTGGATGGTTTTGCAGCCCACAATGTGGGCAGCTATGGAGAACACAAGAATGTCTCACTAGTAGCCTGACTCACGTTCAGCCAAGTACCCCAGCAGAGAGGTCTTAGCAAGGGCATTAAAATCACTAGCAAATGGATCTTCCGTCATTCCCTCCAGAGCTGGCATTCTCTGGAGAACAGCTTTTCTTCCCCTACGTTGGTATTGCTGCTGCTGGGTGTTTCCAGGACCTTCAAGGACACAAGTGCACAATGGGTCTGAAAATGAGAAAAGACTACAGGAATCAGGGTGAATTTGCAGTGGTTCATGATACTTGCTGCTGAAGAGAATAGACATGAACCTGCCCCCAAGAACAAAAATGGTTAAACCACCTGAAGGCATCAGAACAACCTTCAACTCCCACTCACCAACAAGCTGGTCGCAGGCAGAGGAGCTACAACCCTGACGGGGGCCTCTCAAACAGCAAGGGCTGTCTCATAGCAATGACGAACCCTGTACCAAAAGGACAAGCGTGTCTCTGTCATCTGCTGGAGCACTGTGATCGTGACAGCAACAGCAGAATGTACACACTCACCAGAAGTCACGCAAAGTTTCCAGGAGCCTTTGACCAAAGACCCACAATAGTTTCAAATGCTCTTTGGTGGAGTTGTAAATCCCTGTAAGGAAACATCAGCTGTTTAAGAGTAAATGTTCTGGTATGATGTCTCTAGCTTTCAGCTGCAACTCAGGTTGTGCCTAGTAGGAAACAACTGCAACCAGCAGCCACAAACAAAAACACAAACAAGGCTGTGAGGAAAATCCGACACAGGGATTTCAGTGTGCGGCTCACTCCTACACAAATCTCAGCTGAGGAGGAAGACCTCCCTGTATCCTGTCCCCAGGCACACTGCTAGATGAGGAGCACATGTATTTGGAGGCACCATGCTGTCCCTTGGCTCAGCCAGAGCTTGCCCCAAGGGTTATAGCAGGGGTCAGACACAGATTTACAGCTACTCAACTTCTGTCAAGTCCATGTGCTTCAGCCTGTGTGGTTCAGTTCTTCTTCCCAGGAGGACTTTCTTAACAGAGTTCAACAAGCGTTCTTCATGTTCATTTGTAAGATAATTTTTAGGGGAAAAAAAAAAAATTAAATGAAAACCCACAGTTTTAAACTGTTGCAGGTTAAGTAAAACATTTTTTTGGTCTTGAGGGCTTGGAAGAAAAATGAAAAAAGAACCAACCTCAATTTCAAAACCAAAAGCTAGAAAGTTCAGAGAAGTCCCTTTGAACAACATCAAAACAAAAACTTAGTACTTTTTCTAAATGCGTGTGCACATGCACATATATACATACACACATTCACCAATACATACACAATTGCATGCTGCTTTTCCCGCATGGGAATGAACACAGCCAAACAAGGAGACCTCCCAGTGCCTTCCAGCCCACATCAGGGGAAATCTGCCCGCAAACTCCACTCTGTTCTCACCAGTGCAAGATCAGGGGCCTAGAAATGACAGACCTGCTATGGCAAGTCATTAGTACCAACCCAGACTGGGTCACTCCAGGCTCTCTCCAGCCAGAATAATTAGGTGCCTGTCTGGGAGATGTATCCACCCTCCCAGCTCAGACCACATGCCCACAGACCCATCAATCGTTTCCCAACCATGCTAGTGCCTGGGCACATGTCCCCAGTGTGTCCCCATCCCCTCACAGCTCCCAAGGCTGGGAGGAGAGCACACTGAGCTGTGGCTCTGGCCTTTGGTCATTGACTCCTGACCCATGTAGGTTATCGGTCTCATAACCACTCAGTTTTGGTTTCCAAGTGCCAATCAGTCCTCTCCTTTGATCAGTGTTATAATCAGATACAGCACTTCAGCATGGATTATTAAGTTTTAACAGTTGACACATCATTTCTGATACCATAATCTGGCAGCACTTTACAATAAGTGACAGGTCCTCACTAATTCCTTTTGTATTCACTGTAGCAACGTTAATCATGAGTGATGAACTTTGCGTATTCATATGGATGTAATAGGCAGTTCCCAAGGACTGAGACTGTAATTTAGCTTTAACCTAATGGGCACTGATTGTAACAATAAGTAATTATGTCAGCTAAATACAGTGTTGATGGCAATTGATGACAGCAGCGAAAGCCACGACACCATTTTGGAACTAAGCTTGGAATAGTCATTTGTAAAGCTGTAATGACCAAGCAGAGGAACAATGTGTCCTCTCCTGTGTATCTTATCATCCAGCTACCTTCAACCTGGCGAGGACAGTCCCAGCTGTGACAAACACCCTGTCAGATCCCTGGTTTACTGCCTGTCACCTAATTTCAAGGTAGCCAAAAATCCAGCCTGCTAGATGGATGGGACCAGTGGCACCCTGAAGCTTGGGTAAAAGAAGAGAGGCATCTCACCTTAAATGAGATGTTGGGATCAATTCCCCGCATCACCTTCAGATCCTTTGTGAAACATCAGGTGACACCTGGCCAACATCTGGTAGAGTCACCTCTCCACAGAGCAATGCTTGCTTCTCCACACAGCTGCAGACCCTGGCTCTCCACTCAGCCAGCAAAGCAGGGACAGGCTGCAGAAGACTAGAGACCAGTCCTGAGCTCAGAGACAGCTGAATTCAGCAGATGTACATTTAAGAAAACACAGGCCTGAGAAGTGTGCTTGATAACCTAAACCACAGCCTAAGCATGCCCATAGAAAGATGCTCTTCTATTACTCAGAAAGCCTGGTATAACCTCTTTTTTGGTCAGAGAGAAAAATGAAGATGGGATATTTTTAAGCCAGAATATTTGGATTTGAATTGGTTTCTTTAGAAAGGGGGAGCATGGCAAAGTCATAATAATAATCTTGTTAATGATGGTAATAAGACTGTAAGTGCTGGTGTAATCTTTAAAAAGTTATTTGTGCTTCCAATAAGAATCCTGTTTCTCTGTAATCATTAATGTGGTAAAAAATGCTTGGAAAACAAACACAAGGTAGCTATAGTGAGGTAGAAAGGACATCTTCAAAGAAATAGCTTTGGAGCACTCCTGCAAGATGTCCCTGCCCCTATCAGACTGTGAGGAAGAAGCCACCTCCCCTGACATTGTCAGGACCCTTGGGAAGCCATCAGCAAGCACCTTTTCAAAAATAGACAGCAAAATTACTCAGGTGCTCTATTTATTAATTTATTTTTTTTAACATGTACGTTAAAATAATTTATTAATTAGTTTATTT
>JANHGL010021910.1:33887-48841 GCA_024611195.1 Ceyx melanurus | reverse complement strand
GCCGATTTATTTTTTTTTTTATTTTGAGCCACAGTAAAATCTTTAAGGTGCGCATAGAAAAGGCTACTACAGCTTCTAAACGTCTTGAGAAGAGAGCCACGGGTGGCCAGGAGGAGCAGTTCACGAGACCTGTGGTGGTTCATGGCACGCTAAGGCAGGCGGGGACGACGCTGGGACCACGGGAATCAGCAGCAATCTCCAGGAGAAAGGGGGTGAAGCAGCCAGGGGAAGGGGGTGAAAATGGGTCTGTGACTCCACAGGGGAGGGTCCTGGGGTGGAGCAGTCGCAGGCGTCGCCTCTCCGAGCCCCTGGTGCTTTTCCACTGGCAGGGGGAGAGGCTGAAGCGTGTAGGAAATTCCACACTGGAGTAAACTTGTCTTAAGCTCTGCATATTTTCCTGAAAGTTTTCCTGATGGGCAGTCAGGACTGATCTTCTTGGCATCAGCGCAGCCCGTGACTCGTCGTAGTTATGGCTGTTGCATTATATGCAAAAAAAAAAAAAAATCAGGCTTTTAATTAATTTTTTTTCATTATATAAAATAACCTGCTCATTTACATCCAGCTTGGACTGGGTTAATTCTGTTTTTTTTTTTTCTTCTTTGAATCTGCATATCCGATGCTTTTGCAGCAATACCAAAAGTATCTGCTTGGTTCACAGCTACTTGAGTGTTCTCCCACCCACCCTGGCCCTTAAAAAATACGCCTAATTTTCTGGTCACTTTTGACACTTCAAAGCTACTAGGTTAGAAAAGCCCAACCCATTTTCACATGAATATAGTCGAGGATTACTCTCTAGAGGTCATTTAGGAAAGCTACGAGCTGCCCCACCTTAAAAAACCAGCTGTACAATAGGCATCTTGAAGTATTACAAAAAAATTATGTAAGAAAAAATGAACAAGCCTAGTTCACGGTATATAAAGTTAAAGGAAATTGCTAAAACCAGACAGTAATAGCTATAAAAGGCACAACTTCCCTTTTCTGATATACACTTGTAAACTTTCTTCAGGTTACATGCATAAACCAAAATGCTACCTTAGCTTAAAAAAAAAAAAATTAAAAAAAATTAAAATCCAAAAAACACTTTAAAAAAAAAAAAAAAAAAGCCTAGAAACTTGTCTCCAGCCAACTGCAGAAATTAATTAGCAGAATGTTCGTAACACAGCCTCAGATCTTGTCACCGGTGGTTTGGATTCGTCCGTGGATGTTGCAGGAGGGGAGGGAGAGAATTTCTGAGCAACAGGATTGATTTTCCTTGTTCCTTTTCTCCCCTGAGCGAAGGTGAGAAATCTGCTGCTTCCACAGCCTAAATCTTGGCCCTCTGTAAACCACATGTAGTGCATAATGACAAAAGGTACACTGCTGCAAGGATAAAATTCACCAGTCCTGTAGGATTCTTTTTTCTCCACAAAAAAAAAAAAAAAAAAGGAAAAAAAAAAGGAAAAAAAAAAAAAAGAAACAAAAAGAAACCCCCAAAAAATCGAACCAGAAAAGCTATCATTCGACGTTTTCTTAAGGCAACCCTTTGTGTTAAGGCAGTCACTTCTGATGAAACAAGAGCTTCTTGATATTTCCGTTGGAATATTTTGGTATCTGATTGCTGATGATTTCTGCCAACATTTCTGGGAACTCGATGCTCGTGGATTTATCCAAAAATGTCTGGAAGCAAAAGCTCAGGAGGTTTTCCACCACCTGGAAGCCACAAAGAGGAGGGTTAGTGCTGCACGCCGTGGCTCCCTGCTCGCCCTCCACCTCTGCCCACCCCAGGGGCTGTGCACACTGGCAACTCCAGTGTGGTTCCAGCTGCCCACCTGCCACCCTGGGTGTGCCCCCTGCAGGACTTACATCGTGCATAGAGTCCAGCAGCTTGGTGAGCTGGTAGAACCGCTGCCAGTTCTGGCTGGAGTTCCCCTCCCGCTTCACGATGGCCTTGCCCAGCTCTTTGATGTAGGTCATGCGGATCTCCTCGAACAGAGCCTGGCTCTTCAGGCCTTCCTTGGGAACTGCAGGGGTGACAGGAGGGTTTCAGTGATCCCCCCGGCTGCCCCTGACTAGGTGAGTTGCAGAGAAATGGCCAGAGGGAAGGGCTTGGACCTCGTGAAGTGACGGCGGGGAGGCAGGGGAAGAGCTGAGCTGGGTGAGCAGCTAAAACAGCAGAGGGCTGCTGGCAAAGTAAGTGCTACCCTGAAGAGAAATAGAGGGGATGGACTTGACCATGGAGGCAACACCACTCAGCCCTGGAAGAGCTCTGATGAAGAAGCAGCACCAGGGATGGAGCTCCCCGTCTTCGTGTCTGGGGAAATGTGACAGCAGAAAGACCCTGTAAGAATTCTGTGTGCCGAGGGAGGAGCAGGGGCAGGATCACAGGGTGGCTTGGCTCAGAAAGGACCCTGAAAGATCATCTAGTTCTGAGCCTCCTGACATGGATCAAATAACGTGTCCGAGCAAGGAGACCCGACAACAACCCGCCCGGCCAGGGCGTGGGGCTTAGCAGGGCTTCCTGGAACAGGGATGGGACAGAGACAGCACTGGGCAGGGGGCAGCTGTGGGTCAGAGGAGTCTGAAGTCCCCGTGCCCACGTTCTCCTGCTAGGATGGTGCTTCTGAGGGCCAAGGGCTAGCAAATGCATTGGGCAGAACCAAGCCCGTGGTGCTGTGCTCCTCAAGATGCCTGAGCTGAAGCCTCTGGAGTGAGATAGGGAGTGGAGACGAGGCTGGCTGAAAGCAGGAGGGGAGGGAAGAGGCCACTAAAGCAACACTCCCATCCTTAAAAACCTCCCTGCATGGGCAGCATCCCGAGGTGGAGGCATCTTGTCCACACAGAGGGTGACCTGTCACCTCCATCAGGTCTGTGTGTGTGTGAGCTACGTGGCTGCACCCACGTGGGACTCCTGCTTTCCTCCTCCTCCTCCCCTCCTCTTGGAAAACTTACTCATAGACACAATAAACATAAATCAGAACCGTGGAGCCGTGGGTTCCAAAGCCATACAAATTTCAGCTATTCAATTTTCACAAGTCCCACAGTGTTCCTCTTACACAATGTACGAACCCAAGAAGAAAAGATATTGTCTTGGCCTGTCACTGAACAAAGGGACCTTCTGCTGGCCAATGCCACGCGGCCCCGTGCCTGGGCCCAGCTCTGCCACAGTTGCCCCTTCACCATCTCCTGCCATGGAAATTCCTCTATGTACATTCCAAAATCTTCTGGGGAAAGCTGGCCCAGACCACGTCCAAAAAGCTGGAGGAATTTTTGGGGGGATTTCAGAAATTCAATCTGCTGTTCTGGGGATGTTTCAAGTTCCCACCAGGCCCAGGGCAGCGTGGAGCTGAGAGCTCCCTCTCAAAAGAGCCCTTGTCCCTGCCCAGGGCTTGGCAGCAGGGCTGTGCCAGCCCTGCCAGGCTGCTGAGCACAGGGATCCACTGAGGGGCCAGGCAGGGCTCCCTCCTGCCCAAACCCACCACCCTGGGTGGCACCACGGTGCTGGTTTGCACCACCCTCCTGCTTCTCTGCAGGACAAGCCCCAAGTTATCCTTTATCATGACAATTCATGTAATTCATCACTGTTAGTGAAGACAAGGAATGTTTCAGGCCTTGCTGCAGTGAACTAAAGGATCTAAAAAGCATTTTTAATCCTGTAGATGCTTGATTTGCTCAGGGGAGACCTTCTGGGGCCTGGCAGAAAGATGGGGACAGGTTCAGAGCAGGGTCTGTTGGGACAGGACAAGGGGGGATGGTTGAAACTCAAAGAGGGAGATTTAGACTGGAGAGAGGGGAGAGATTTTTGCTGCTGAGGGTGGCAGAGCCTGGCCCAGGCTGCCCAGAGAGGTGGTGGCTGCCCCAGCCCTGGCACCATCCCAGGGGAGGTTGGGGGGGCTCTGAGCACCCTGCTCTGGGTGCTGATGGTCCTGCTCTCTTCACTAGAAGAGCCTGGAAGGTCCCTTCCCACCCAAACCAGCTGGTTTTGTTTGTTAGAATTTGGTTTTCTCTGGGGTTTTTTTTAAGTATTTCATGGGCAGAGCTTTGCCAGTTTCTTTGGGCCCTCAACAACTCACCCCATTCTGGATTTATGTATTTTTTCCAGAATTTCAAGCTGCACTCTCAGGCCAGGCCCCTCTGCTGGGACTTGGGAAGGTCTGAACACAATCAATCGTGTTTAGCACCACCCCCTCATACCTGCTAAGAGCAGAATTCCCCTCTCTCCTCTGCGTGCCCAGGTGCCAAGTCTGACTGTCAGGCACCACCAGGCAATCCCAATCTACACGTGCAGGGGTTGCTCAGGGGGGTGTGTGTGGCTGTTCACCTACTTGTGGAGAGGAGCAGCAGGGTTTTCATGCAGAGATACTCTTCGTAGGAGACTTGAAGCCGTGACAGCTCCCGGGCCACCATGAGCATGTGTTTGCACTGCTCATACATGCAGGGGAGGTTCATTCTCTGCCTGGGAGAGAAGAGCACAACATCAGTTATGTGTCCAGACAACTGCAACTCCTCAACCCCAGTTTTCCACCCTCGGAAGCCTGCAAGTGTCATCTGGCTCACTGCAAAGCCACTGTGGGTTTTCAGGGCCATCACCTCTGTCAGCATGGACCCCCCAGGCCAGGCCTGCAGTGGGTGGGGAGTGTGACACCAGGGACACTGAGGAAGCCTGGTGTGACCAAGAACAACAGGAACAGCCCATCACATGTAGAAATCAAGGGAAGGCACCACCTGACAAACCCCTTGGAGCCTGGCAGCCCCATTGACTGGGAGAACATGATGCTGGGCTGCACTGGGAGCAGTTTCTCCTTCAATACCTTGGAGAAGTTCACCTGAATCCCATACTGATTTGCTCACTAGGGACACATCCATCTGACAGAACTCCTGGATTTTCTGAGTGACTTTAGGCTCTGGTGCTCCTTCCACGTTCTCACAAAGGCTCCCCGTGCTGCAATTAAATCCTGTTACCTCTATAGGGCAACGAGAAGGTTTCTGACCATAAATGGGAAGTGGTGTTGACAACCAAAGGAAAATCTTGGAAAGCACTTGGAATCAGGCTGACGAACACTACGTAGTCATAATTTCATTTTCCTCTTTTTTTTTCTGCTTTAATGAAAGCCCTGCACCAAGCCAGCGACTCCTCCTTTCTTTCAGCACCTCACCTGATGCAACAACCCCCTCTGCGTGTGCTTTTATGGCTGGGTACCGCAGGGTTACAGCTTTGGGTGGGAAATAAACAAGCACAGATTAATTCTGAAGAGTGTAAAAGAGATTTACGCCTTTGCATGTAAAGTTTGTGGAGAAAATGACAGGCAAAATAGCACATTTCAAATGCAACGACTACACAGCCCCTCCACGGCAACGCTAGCAATTTATTTCTCCTTAATGATGTGTCACCTCTTCTAAGAAAATCACCTATTCGGGATTATCATCTAAACAAAGGCAGAGAAAATGGAATCCCAGTGTAAGCTGAGAGCAAGGTTTAGTTAAGAAGCTGCACCAGCTCCTCCAGAGCTGCTCTGGTTTTCCTGCTCTCCCTTCCTCAGGGAAGCAAGGGAGGCACCAGCAGCTCCCCCAGGCCAGGCAGGAAGAACCACAGGCCCTGCTGAGGGCACTTGACACAAAGCCACTATCCAAACCCTTTGGCAAGCTGTGTGCTCACCCCCTGGGCTGTACCAAAGGGCATCTTCTTTGCAGTTGAGTAACTAAGCAGTCTATGGCAGGGCTCAGCACTTTTCCCCATGTAAAACTATTGCCATTTCTGGGCAGAAGGTTAAAATAAACATTATGAAACGGGCCAGCCTGCCTGCTCTCTGCTGAAAGTGCAGCCTCCCAGCAGCTCTGTGCAGACAGGCAGGTTCTGGGTGGTACACACACTGAGAGCTGGGAGCACAGATGGGCCCTGCACTATGGCCCGGAGGGCAGAGGCTCCAGGCTGTGTCAGAACAAGAGGGAAGCTGATTCACTGCATGGCCCTGGATGCTGGCAAAGGCTCTGGGAAGAGGTCCCAGACATTGCCCCTGCAGATCTCCTGGCCACAGCTCATCAGATGATCTCAGCTGCCACGGGGCTGTGCGGAGGGAGCTGCTCCAAGAGCCCGTGTCAGGTCACAGATCGAAGACCCAGCCAAGGGCTGGGATTCGGGGCTCTCTTCTCCCTCCCTGCAGCTGGCACCTCTCCTCACAGAGGGCACTCAGCAACTCGGTTCATTTACCCACCAGAAAGCAGCTCAAATACTTCAGCTAGGTGCCCTACATCACTGATTCAAACAGATACACTCAGTGGTGACATCACACACGAGTTCTTCTCAGCAGAAACCCCCACAGAACCATGGAGTCTTCAGTTCCAACCCCCTGCCATGGCAGGGACACCTCAACTAGAGCAGGTTGCTCAGAGCCCCATCCAGCACCTCCAGATCTTTCCTGTCCTGGGGCTCCATCACTGGAGGCAGCTCCATGGGGGTCTTCCCAGAGTGGAGCAGAGGGGGAGAATCCCCTCCCTCCACCTCTAGTACATCTCCTGTGATTTGAACCACCTTTTTGTTCTACAAATACCTCACACTCCTCTGCTTTTGTAACTGGCCACCTCAGAAAAGAGCAGGAGCTGGAAGTTTTATCTCAGTGACAGCCCTGTGCTGGAGGAGAGGATCTCCAGAGGGTCCCAGGTCCCCTCCAGACCCTCCCTGCTATGGGATGCAGGGAGCACAGCGTGGGAGGCACTCAGTTCAGTTCAGCCAAGGTGAGGGAAGAACAAAACCATCAACAAGATGCTCTGAAAAACAGATGACATCAGCTCCACAGAGTCAAGAAAATTCATGGAGTGAGAGAACTGATGCTTTTTGCTGGTGGAACTGTAATTAGTTGGTGTTTTCCTTCTCTCCAGTACCACAGGCACCCCGTGCAGAGTGTGGCCAGATGAGATCCAGGAGCTGCCCTCCCAGAGCAGGGACCCCAGCTGACAAGCGTGTGAACAGAGCTGAAATCCCAAGGCACAGGACTTCCAAGAACTTCCTTCTAAATCAGGCAGCAGTTCAATGGCATTTGCTGCTCGATGAGCAGCACTGTGCATCAGTTCTGCTGCTCCCTGGAACCCCACGTGCACTGGGACACAACCAGGGGGGCTTAAATGCTGACACTGTAATAGCACCAGTCCAAAAAAGCCACCCAGTGTGGGAGCAGTCACACAGCACTGTAAAAAAAAAATAAAATCACAGCCTTGCACAGCCTCCAAATACCCAGTGACAGCCTGAAGAGCCCAAGATTTACCCAGCTGCCAAACTTTTCAACAACTTGAACGTTGTGTGTGTGCATCTCTGAAGTGATCCATCTGCTCTATGTGGAATTGCTGATACAGATGCAACTCCACTGGAAAAAAAAATAAATAAACAGTGCTTCTTGTTTTGAAACATCAGATGATGAGCTTAACTGAAGTCACACCCTAATCCATTGAAGTGTGTTATTTCTGCTCAGAAAGGAGTATAAAATGCAACCTAAGTGTATAAAATGAAGCCACTGCTCTGTATAGGGATGGTGAGCTCTTCTGCTCTCAACAGATCCTGTGGGAAATGATTTATTTTCATGCCACAGTGACTTTATAATCTCCCCCTACCAGGCACACTAACTTAGGATATCTAATATGTGCTAAACATTATTCAAATATATTGGATTATTTGCTTTTGGGGTTTGTTTGTCCTTTCCCCTCAATAAATGACAGGAGTACAGACACAAAAATGGAATATTCAATAAATATCAAATTTTTAGGAGAAGACTGGTCAAGCAACTAGGATGCCAGCTGAAGAATTAAGCAGAAGGGAGTTTAATTCTCCTTCCCACCACAGCCTGCATCGATGATACTGGGAAAATTCAATGATGGAGGAATCTCCAATGGCACTAATGAACAGTGGCACTCAGCACCAGCACAGCCACAGAGACCTGGGCACCAGGCAGAATGAATCCCTGGTTTCTGGGAAGCTCTGTGCTCTCTGGGAAGACATTTCCAATGCAGCAGGACAAACCTCCTGACGGGTTAGACAGGTTCTTGCACACAGAACAGTTACACACAGCTGCCCCAGGAGTGTCAGCATGAGCTCATGGATCTTGCTGCTCCGTGGAAATGAGAGGAATGATACTGGGCAGGGGTGGAGCAAGGAAAAAAGGCATGAAGATTGGTGTTGCTCGGATGCATCAAGCTGAAGGAAGTCTTATTATACCCAAAAAGAATTCAACTTAAAAAAAATATAACAAAAAAACCAAGAGGAAAACATCCTGGGAGTATTTGCAGCTCTCTTTGTAAGGCTGAAGTGACTCAGGTCTGTGTGAGGGGCTCAGGTGGAGCCTGGAAGCTTCTGCTGACTCCTCCCCTTGGTTACACTTCATTTGGGAAAAACAAGCACAAAATCAGCCTAAGAAGAAAGAAGAAGAAGATCTCCTGGAATTCTTGCTTTTTATTTGGGTAAAGACCTATCAACTTGTGCTAGTCCTTCACTGAAATATTGCTTTGAAATGGCAATTAACAGCCAGAAGAAAGTCTTAGCTACAAATGAAAAAGAACAGACCTGTGCAATTGTCATTTGCAGAGCTCAAACTCTGCAAGTTTCAACAACTTTACCTCTCTCTCTGCCTGTGGAAACTGGAAACTGCTCAAACAGGAGGCACAAATCCAACGTGGACAGCTTCAGTGAACTGGGAAAATGAGCACAGCCCTAGATTTCAGGCATGCAAAATGAAGGTTCTGGTTCTGTTACACAGGCACCACCTAAGCACAACTGTATTGAGTGGAATCAAGCTTTAAAATGTGAGGAAAAATCACTTTTCTTCCTGTTATTCTCTATAATGCTATTAAATACTACAATGGGTTTGAGAGTTATCAAATAATGGGGCTGGTTTGAGTTTTAGAGGATGTGACCTTACCTATTAACAATGGTTAATGGGTTTTCATAAATACCTGATTAAAACAGTTAATTTATTACACTACCTTGGCCTGTCCTGGATGCTTCTCATGCTGCCCACCCTCCTAGCAGCAGCACAGCCTCCCATGGTGCTGCCCCTCAGCCAGCCCAGGGGCTCCCTGCAGCTCGGGCAGCAGGTCTGTGCATTATTCACCATTTGTCACGTTTTCTGCCCCAAGGTGGGTGTGTTTTATGGATGAAAGGGACATAAAAAGTTACAACCAGAGTTTTATGGAGAACCTGCAGCTCGCTGGGGGAGAAATCCCAGTGCCCTCAGCCTGCAGATTTTTATTGAAAACAAATGTCATTTTGATAAACAACTGATGTACCAACACTTTGTGACTGGAATGGATCTGAGAATTCTTTTTCAGGGTATCAGGACTGCCCGTGCAGTCTGGGCTTTCTGAGTAGCACCAGCACACACTTGGCTGTAAAGCTCTGTGGTTTTTCACCCACTGGTAGAGCAGCAGGAGACCTCTGGCTTAAAGCAAATCAGATGTTATTACACTGCTTATTAGTGGAAACATCAATTATTGTAATGCCACTGTGTATTTACTCCAGGGACTGTTTCTAAGAACTTTAATAAACATAAGTACATAGATGGACCCTCACCTGCCATCTGCTCCTCACCTTCTCTGGAAAAATCATTATTATAGACACACAGATTAGAAAAGCCTGGGCAAATATTTACACTGAAAACAAGAAAAGGAATAAATAAACATGAAAAAGAAGTGGTCTGAAATGTAAATGGCTAACTGCATAGAAAATACAGCTTGTTTTGTTTTGTAAGAAGAAAAGATTTGGGAGATACGATATGGAAGTGCAGGAGGAACAAAACCATTCATGTGCCAGAGGGATTGGTTTTGCCCCATTTTAAAGACAGGAAAAGAGGTAAATAGCAGCTTGTCACCTGCAGCACTTTTCCAGTGATTGCCAGTGCAACTGTGCTGCTGAAGAAGCTGATGGTCTGTGTCAAAAGCCCTGTGAGATGGCACTGATTGGCTCCTTCCCCACCAAGGGACTGTGCCATCTATGGAAGAAGAAATGGCAAAGCCACCACAACAGCACCCTGTGGATGGGGGATCTGGGTTTTGAGTGGCTCTGGACAAGCACCTTCCAAGATTTACATCCACTGAGTATTTCCAGCATATTCAGCTCACAGAAAATGCCCTGAGGGTTAATAACCATCAGCAGCACTGGGGAGCTGGAAGACTGAAGCATGACTCCAAAGGTCATTCCCAGACCACGTGGACACCCTTCCATCTGCTGAAGGAGCAGCTCTTCCAAGCCCTAGCAGAAGGACACACCACCCCACAGCTTCAGAGGAGAAGGCAGGGGAGTGTGACAGCCCAGCAGACAAGTTTTCCATTGCTAACCTTCTCTTTTTAGCCAGATTGGATTCAGGCTCAGATCTAAGTGTTTACCTTGGTGAAACTGGCTGGACTGTGCTTCAGCTTTATACAACAGACATACAGAACATGGTGCAATCTGCCAAACTCCTCTCCATCCCTGATATATTTTTAGCTTCCACTGAATGATTACAGTGATGATAATGAATGGTGCATGAACAGTCACAATCTGGAACGCTTTAGTACAAACACCTCCCACAAAAACTTCTGGATATAAATACACTCAAGATCTCAAATACCTTTCCTTTGACTTACTTCAGCAAGAAACAACAAAGGAAAACAAGTGAAAGCAAAACTCTAAGCAAAAAAAACCCCCAGAAAATCAACAAAAGACAGACAGAGTGGGGATCTCTGCAGTGATCCCCTCTCCAGGGCCAAGTGGAGCCCGACTTGGTTTTACTCACTCGTTAATGATCAGGTCTGGTGCAAAGCACAGGAGATTCCCATTGGATTGTTTGTATGACCTCCATCCTAGAGCAAAAGCCATGAGGAACATCCAGGAGTACTGCAGAAGGGTCATTTGGTCATCCAGGTGTAAGTTCCGGAAGCCTGTGGAGAGGAGAGGAGAGGAGAGGTGAGGTGTGGCAGTGCCAGCTGCCCAGGCAAAGGGAGAGGACAATCCTGCTGTGACTGGGGGAGTGTCAGCTCTGAAAGCCTGCTTCTCAAAACCCTCTGTGCCTGAAACCACACCAAAACCTCCTGCCATGCTACACTCACCTGATTCTGCCAGGTACTGCAAGGTGGGAGAAAAAAAAAAAAGAGGTTTCTGAAGAGAAAGTTCTTGCTGGATGGTAAAAACGCCCTCTGAGAGGGGGTGCAAAAATTCAGTGCCATTTTCAGCTACCAGAGTTAAGTTCAAAGACTGAGTAACCATTCAGGAATTCTCTACCTGTGCAACAAATCTGCATATGTAGAAATCAAGGCCCTGCCAGTGCTGCTTCCTGACGATGTGCAAAGAGATAATGTTCTGGAGATGAACAAATAACAACTCTTGGAATGCCTAACAAGTGCCAAGAAGGCTCCTGCCCTTGCAGACAGCAGCAGCAGCCATCCACTGCTTTAAACACGAGTGGTTCAAAGCTTACTGGGCCAAACCTTGAAATCTTTGCTCAAACCCTCCTCAGGAAAAGCCTGTTTTGAAATCCCAGCTAAGGGGTTTGGCAATCAGTGCTGGCTTACTGTTAGTACCTGATGGAGGGCAAGCAGCACACAGCAGTGAACCACTCGTGGAGAACCTCCTCAGCAGCCAAAAGAGACTGAAAAATGGTAAGGAGAGTTCCTATCACTATCATGATTAAAGGGAAGCCTGGCATTTTCATTAGGAGAGTGTGCTCTAACCTGGAGGGTTTGCCTCATCAGGGAAACTCTTCAGGAGAGGCTGTGATCACAGAGCTGTTGTATAACAAGGGGATCTGAATCTGCAGTTGCCAACACCAGCTGTGCTCCTGGGGTCCTGTCCCAGGGAAAGGGAAGGGCTCCTGTGCCCACTGCCCTGGGGAGCAGGAGTGCACAGCTCTCCATCCACAGCCCTCCTGGACAGGTGTATTTGAGTTCAGCCTGCCTTTCCTGCTCTTAATTTACTTCCCTTCCCTCAAAAGAGACACTATTATGAGTCATAAATTTAATTATCAGACTTATTTTCTTCTTGGCAGGCTTGCTCTGTGATGTTCTAGTGTATTGAGGAGGTGGATTTAGTGGGGTTTTGGAAGAACCAGGCAGCTAACGGTACTGACTGGGAGTGGAAGGGAGAAAGCCACTAGTCACCTTTGTTCTCTCTGCAATAAACAAATCTCAGCTTTACTTTCAGCCCTGGCCTCTCCCAGAGCTGAGCTCTGACATCACTCCTCCTGTAAGGCAACTGCTGACCGGCCTCCAGGTAGGAGCCAAAATAGCAACAAACCCTCCCCCTTCCCCAGGTGGGTCAGTTTAATCCTGTGGCTACAGTGCTCAAGAGAAAATGAACATCTTGAGTCCCCCCCTGGAACCGGAAGCTCAAACTCCTCTTTCTGCCAAAGAAAGGTCGGACCAGATGATCCTTGAGGTCCCTTCCAACCTGGTGTTCTATCTCTGTGCTCCCAGATGAGAAACAACTACAGATATGGTGAGGGGTAGTAAAGAAAGGACCCGTCCATGAATGCAGACCCGGACAAGCCAGTAGAGCAGCACCAGTCTATAAAAGTCAACAGAGCTTCATTGCTAAAAATATTCAAGAAATAATTATCTAAGAGGTGGAGCTGCAGTGGATAAAAATAGTCAGTTCTCTGTATCGCTCTTAAAAACAAATCCTATTTTAATCAACGTTTTAAAACTCAATGGTCACAGAACCCCAGCATGGAGGGGTGGGAAGGGCACTCTGGAGATCACCTGGTGCCACCCCCCTGCTCCACCCAGCAGGTCACCCAGAGCAGGTCCCAGCAGGGCAGTGTCCAGGGGGGTTGGAATCTCTCCAGAGGAGACTCCACAACCTCTCTGGGCAGCCTGGGACAGGCTCTGCCACCCTCACAGCACAGAACTTTCTCAGGTTCAGGGGGAACCTCCTGGGCTCCAGTTTGTGCCCAGTGCCCTCGTCCTGTATGCTGGGCAGCATTGACAAGGATGGTCAAAGGACTCAAGTGAAATGATCTAATTTGTAACTCACAAATACATTTCTTTTTGCTTTTTTTCTACTTTTCCACCCCATAAGTATTAGTGACACAGAAAATCCCAGACATTACTGCACTTCATCTGGGCAGCCTCTGAAGGACACCAAGCAGCTGATCTTTCTTTGGCCTAGATGGTCTTTCTAGGTCACTTCCAAGCCCTAACACTCTATGATTCTGTGAACTGGGGCTGTTCAGTCTGAGAGGGGACCTCATTCATGTCTATAATGAGAGGTGGGTGTCAAACAGGAGTCAATCTCTTCTCTGCAGTGCCCAGCAACAGGACAAGACCAATGGGAGGAACTTCTTCCCTGCGAGGCAACGGAGCGCTGGCACCAAGGGTCACCTCCAGAGCCTTCCCAACCCCACCTGGATCTACACACCCAGGGTGCCCCTGCTCTGGCAGGTGGGTTGGACTCCACGACCTCCAGAGGTCCCTCCCACCCCTTCCCATTCCCTGACAGCACTAAGAGTGATCCAGCATCCACCTCACCTGGGATCGCCTTCGCCCACTTGACCGCGGCCACCACCTGCCGCCCGCCCAGCATGTTGAGGGTGGAGAGGATGCGCCAGCTGGAGTCGGGCAGGGTGCTGTCGTAGCCAGAGTAGAGCACCTCGGGCTCGATCACCTCCAGCAGGGACACCAGGGTGGGGGTGAGCTGTGGCAGAGAGGCTGGCACCACGCTCTTGCTGCCGGCCGCTTCCGCCGCCTCCCGCGTGCCCGCGGCGCCCGCCTGCTGCACGCCCTTGATCTTCTTCTTCGTCTTCCGAGCTGGGGAACAGGGCAAAACGGGCAGGTCAGCTCAGGGGAAACTCTGCTTTCCGTTGCCTGCAGCTGCACAGCAGCACGGACAGGATTTCAGAAGCCTGTCTGTGAATAATTGCACTTCAATTCTAATTAAACTCCAGAAACGTAAGTTTCTTCGATTCATCTTATTACTGATTTTAACCAATTCAACATTAGTTTCTTCTATTCATCTTATTACTGATTTTAACCAATTCAACATTAGTTTCTTCTATTCATCTTATTACTGATTTTAACTAATTCAACATAAGTTTCTTCTATGCCTTGATTAATTTTATGTTAATGTTATGTTACTTTTCTTTAGAGCACCTTCCAGCTGCTCCAAAGCCTGCAGAGGGGCTGTTTTCAAAGGCCAAGGGTAATGGTTTAAATGAGCAAGGAGTGGATTGGAATGAGAACTAAGGCAGAAGTTGTTTCCCAGCAGTGGTGGGCACTGGCACAGGGTGCCCAGGGAGGTGGTGGAGGCCCCATCCCTGGAGACATTGAAGCTTGAGGAGGCTCTGAGCACCCTGCTCTAGCTGAGATGTCCCTGCTCTCAGCAGGGGTTGGGCTGGATGAGCTCTGCAGCTCCTTAACCCAGATATTCCCATGATTTCTACGTTAACATTTCAAAACATTTAGCAAAATCTGCAGGTACATTTGCAAGGCCGAAGTGCAAAGCCAACAATCTCTGTGACTTGCAAAATTCCAGTGAAATTCTGTGTGCCAGCTTGACACCTGCTAGGAAATATCTGCAGGACTGCACACTCGGTAAGTTCTTTAAAATATTAAGTAGAGAAACTGCACAGAAGAAAAGAAAAAAAAAATATATGTAATGGTTAAGAAGTTACTCAACCTCTGGAGCCAGGGAAAACATTTTTTTGGAAACGCTGGGCAGGAGGAGATTTCTCTGCTGCCAACTCTCTTGCATATAAATCATTGCTGCGTAATTAAACCATAAAACTGGCTCTCTGAACAAATAAAAGATCACACAGAGATGTTCACTGTAAACTACAGCAGGCTGCAGCAACAACTGTGTGAGCACACTGTCAGTTCCAGAGCACGCCGGGATCCGGGGGAAACCTGCTGCTCCTCAGTCCCCACCACTGCCTGGGTTGATGCTCTGGTGAAGGGTCTGGAGAGTTTCTCCTGTGAGGAGAGGCTGAGGGAGCTGGGATTGTTTAGTCTGGAGAAGAGGAGGCTCA
>JANHGL010021910.1:19973-33787 GCA_024611195.1 Ceyx melanurus | reverse complement strand
CTGAAGGGAGGGTGTAGGGAGGTGGGGGTCGACCTCTTCTCCCAAGTTCAAAATGCCAGGATGAGGGGGAATGGCTTCAAGTTGCACCAAGGGAAATTTAGGTTGGATATCAGGGAGAATTTCTTTCTAGAGAGGGTGGTTAGGCATTGGAATGGGCTGCCCAGGTAGGTGGTGGAGTCCCCATCCCTGGAGGTGTTTAAAAAGCACGTGGATGTGGTGCTGGGGGACATGGTTTAGGGACACTGGCAGTGCAGGGTGAATGGTTGGACTTGATGATTTTAAAGGTCTCTTCCAACCAAAGGTTTCTCTGATTGAAGCTCTATGTGAGGTGGTTTTGCACTGCAAGCTCCTCCTGACCTCTCCAACACCCCTGCTCAACTCCACTCCAAGCCCAGCAACCCGGGAAGCACCTCCACTGACCCCACTTGGCACACCCCATGCCTTGCACCAACCCTGCTTCCCAAAGGCTGCCCCCGGGGGAACAGCAACAGTGGTTTCCTCAGAGCAAAGAACCTCTTGAAATGGCTGCTCCAGAATCTTATTTATAGTCTATTTTTCCCCTCCCTTGCTGTCAAAAGCAAACACTGTTCTGAGCCCAATCCACATCCACGTGCCTCCAGCTTCACGCAGACACCTGGTGTGGAGCACTTCCAGCCCAGAAAGTCTGGCAGAATTATAAACAAAAGGAATATATCTGATAAGACAAAGGATTATGCAAGAATTTTTATTAGGCTACGCTGGTAGACCTGACTTAGATAGATGGTTGCAACTCACACAAAGAAGGCTGAGATAATGTGCTGCTTTACAATCTGCTTTGAAACACAAAAATACCTCGAATTTAAACCCAGCTCCTTAGGGCAAACTACGGAAGATAAATCATACAGATAAACCCAGCATGGCAAGAAAAGCATCCAAGATCTCCTGCTAAAAACAACCACCACCCCCCCCACAGCCTGGCACTGGGGGTGCAGGGTTCCCATGTCCCCACACACGCTCCCTGCCCGCGGGGCAGATGGTCTGGGCACCTGGCAATGCCCTGGCAGGAGGGCAAACCCTCCCTCCCACCACCCTGCTGGAGAGCCAAGGCTGCCAGAGAGACCGTGCACCCAAGTGGGATTCAGAATGACATAACCCACTGCAGGGCAACGAATATTATTAGAGAGAGGAAGAGATCCTTCCAAAAACTGAAATAAGTTGGAAACGGTAGGGAGATGGCACAAAAACCCCACAAACTGCCAACAGTTTCACTGGAGGAGGCAGTATGAAGGGCTACAAAAATTAGCAGATGACTTTTTACAGGCATAAAAACCAACAATAAATCTCTTTTTTTTGTTGTTTTCCAAACACATCGGGAAGAAAAAGGGTGCCAAGGAATGCCTGGGGTCACTTAATGATGAAAGCAGGAATGGGATTCAGAGGCATAAATAGAGTAAAAAATAGCACTGCTCTACTGTATAAACCTCTGGTACCTGCAGCTGGGCAGTTGGGTGTTTTCCAGTCCCCCTGCACCCCAAAAACCCCCATGCAATACAAAAGAGAAAAGGAATGCCCAAGCTAGAGCTGCTGCTGAAGCAGGAATCAAGTGATGTGCTTCTGGTGGAGGAGGAGGAGGGAGCCACTTCTGACTCAGCACAAGAGCAGGCTGGGGCTGAAAATACTGACAGCAGATCCTGTTTATTTAAAAATTAACTTCAGCCTTCCAAGTTCTTCAGCTAACAGTGAAATTCCCTGTGTCAGAAGCCCAGAGAGAGTCCCACCTGAGTGGAGGGGCTGGGGGGAGAGTCCTCCCTGCAGGAAGGGCCAAGTGAGAGGCTGGCACGTGAGGGCACTGGAGCTCTTGCTGCTCATTAACTGGTTTGCCCACAACCCCTGCTTGTGTTATCATGCACACACTGACTTATCAAGCAGAAATGGCTGTCTAAAAAGTATGTAAATGCAATTATCTTTCCATTCCTGAACTCTGACCCTAAGATAGCCAAGATTAAAGGGACTTTTTTTTTCAACTCTTGGTCACTTTGTGCTGCCTTCCAGTTTCCTTTCTACGAGCTCTTCTGTGCCACCAATGCACCATCTGCTCAGAGCTGGTAACTCACCTTTCTCATGGCTCCTTTCCACTGCTTCACACTACCCTGAGCTCCTCCACGGCTGAGTCTCCAGATCTCTCCTCCCTCTCTCTGTCAGAAAAGCTTCTCCCCCTCCCCTTTTCCCCAACAACTTACATAACAATATCCATCCTCCAGAAAGCCCCTGTTCTGTGGGATTCTCCATGCCAAAATTCAGGCAAACCAGCTACAGCTGGAAGGGCTCCAAACGACAGGAGAAGTGGCAAGGAGCAGACGTCATCCCCTTTTAATTTTCCCTGGTGCAGAAAGACAGCTCAAACAACACATCCTGGAGCCTGACCTAGCTCTGCTGGTATCTGCTTGAAAATGAGTTCAATACTCTGATGCTGGAATGGAAAGATTTACTAGCAGTGTAATAGACAAGGTGCTTTTCCATGCAGCTGAAGATGTGTGATACACGCCTTCTGAAATCAACCATGGAGAGAAAAAAAATAGAAACGAGTCTTCAAATGCTTTCTTCTCCACCTCAAAATGAAAACTGGGGGGTTCTGCATCATCCCGAACCTTCCTGAGGCTTTGCTGCTACCTCCACTTGCTGCTGGCCACGCCAGCCCCAGCAGGGCACTGATCTCTCCAGCCTGGACACCAAAGGTAGGTGGGTGGACCACCCTGCCATTAGATCTGAAGCTGCCAGGTTCAGCCCACTGGGAGTGTCTGAGCTAAGTCCAGAAGCACTGCAGACTGCCAGGTTTCTCCTTGGCTCTGGAGGGTGGGCACAGGGCAGAAAAGCTGGTGGTCTGTCCTCCTGAGAGGGGTGAGCAGCAGGAGAGGAACAAGGAGGTGCTGATGTAGGCTCCAGCCTGTGCATCATCCCTCTCTACTTCACCACTTGCCTTTTACCACAGGGCATTAGGACTGACTGCAGTAAAACCATTCCTATTTGTATCTGACAAAGACATTTTGGATGTTTTAACTTTACCTGACAATTCTGATTATAAAAGCATCAGCACAACAACTATTCTGGGAAGTCCTGTATTAATCTCTGCAGCTCGAGTTAACAAAAGTATCAGGCATCAAAGGTAGCTGACATTAATAAAAATGTTTTATGCCATTTTACAACTGCTGCTCAATCTCTAGTTGATGTGGTTTTCAGCTCCTCACAAGCCAGCAGAGAAAACATAGGTACTGGTACATTTAAATTTGATTTTTTTAACATTTCTTTTCTAGAGAGATCCTGACAGGTGTGTTGGAAGACTCTACAGCATAAACAAAACCCCTTCCTTGTCTCCAGGTTGAAGGTGTGAGCCCCACTCCCACTTCAGCTCTGTGTCTCCAGGCTCCCCTCTCATCTGGGCTCCAGTGCCAGGCACCTCTCCCGAGGCAGCACAGGCAGGAGTCACACTTCCCTGCAGGAGTTCTCCTGGAGTTCTGCTGTCTCAGTGAGAAAGCAACAAGCTCCGTGTGCTGACAGGGATAAAAAATAGCCCTGTTCTGTGACTCACTCCTGCTGAACACACCGAGAGGAGCTGGGTATGGGCAGGGAGGTGCAGGAGACATCTCAGCACCGACAAACCCAACTCATCTCGCTTTACATTAAGATGCTCCTCAGCACCACAAGACACAAGCCTTGCTTTAACACACTGCAGGGCAGCTCGGGGAAGGGCTTGAGCTTCACAGCAGCATGCTGTCTGAGTCGAGGGAGCAAGGCAGGGGCGTGGGGATGGGGTTACCTTCGAGGTTCATGCCAGCCTGCAGACACTTGCGGTAGCGACACGCCGGGCAGTTCTTCCTCCGGATCTTGTCGATGATGCAGTCGTTCCTCCCTGCACACAGGTAGTTGTGCTGCCCTGCAGGCACACAGACACACACAGTCAGCTCCACGGGCAGGGAGAGAGCAGATCAGACCTTCTTGGGTAACACTAGGGATTGGGGGAGCAGGTAAAACCATAGCCTGGGCTTTGTGCTGTGTGAAAATCCACTGGAGAGTCCAGCGGAGGCTGCGGGGCTGGGACAGGGGTCTGCTGAGGGTCCCAGAGCCTGGCAGGGGCTCCCCAGAGAGGTTGTGGAGTCTCCTGCTCTGGGGTTTCCAGCCCCCCTGGCTGTTTCTGTGCTGGATGAGATTCTACTCCATGGGCCTGCTCTGGCAGGGGGTTGGACTCAAGAGATCCCCAGGGTCCCTTTCCCACCCCTGACATCCCTGGGATCTGCCTTTGTCAGATTTCGTAGATCCACAAACCAAACTGATTTATCCTATTTGACATCAAAGCAAATAACTTGAGGTAGAAATCCTATTTTCTATTTGTTAGCATTTAAAATTCCATTTTAAAAACGATTTTCCCCCTGCATTTCTCAGAGGCATTTTCAACAGCTCCTCTTCTCTGAGCAGTTTCACAAGAGCTGTCAGTAATGTTCACAACCACCTTTGGAAATGGGTGCACAAACATTTCTGCAGATAAATGGACACAGCCTTTGGCAATCTCAAAGTCACCAAACCTCCCCCTCCTTGTTTAATTTGGAGTCTGAACTGGACAAACCAAGTTCCCTGATGTTTTTTTATGGATTCAGAGATTCAGAGCAGAACTGACCCGAGAAACATGGCAACCTGAACTTCCTAAAGTATTTCTTAGCTGTTAAGAGCAGGGCAACAGAAGAGTCACATCTTAATTATTAAAATTATATTAATAAATGTCTCAACAGAACTTATTCAGAGAAAGGCATGACTAGAAGATAGAACCCTCTCCCAGAAACATGTCTCTTGTGAGGGCAGAAAGCTGTGACCTGGGTTTTACACCTGATTTCAAAGACCTGCTAGTGTAACATTGTGAGGAACAAATGTATTTTCCAAATACTGAGTTACTAGCAACAGAGTCCAGGAGTCTTCTCCCAGAAGCACAGTAAGGTTAAGGAGTTTGAGTCAGCTGTGAGAATGATGGGTAGAGCTCACTACCGTGGCTTTGGTCAAACTTCTGCCACAAAGTGCTTCAAGCTGACATTGCAAGGAAGCCCTGAACTGAGTTTTGCCCAAATTAACTCCCTTTTTCCCTTGGGATGATCATAAGGAAGCCTTGCAGACCCCTGTAAGGCCATGGTTTCACACAGTCAGGACAGACTCTTCAGATGCAGATTCTCCCAAGTGGCTCCATTTTTTCTACTAACAGAGCTTCACCTCCTCTTCTTGTGTTTACCACTGACCTATTCTTGGAATGTTTTAGGTGAAAGCTACACTACTACTTCACATTACAGCATATTAAGGCTTCTTGTTGCATGGTCTGTGGGAAAATGAATCATGAAGAAGAGAGCAGATCACCAAGTCCAGCTGTTAAAGCCAGCACTGAAGGGAAGCTGATGCCACCTTCAGCTCCACCTCCAACTGCTGCCCAGAGGACGTGCTTCAAAACCCAAAGTTACTTCACAGACAAGGTTAGAAACTGCAGAAGAAGGATTTGGGGAGCCAGAATTAAAAAATGCTGAAGAAGGAGCAGAGCAGGAGGCAGAGGTGTCGGGGGAAGCTGCAGGGGAGGGGAGGTGTGAGGATCTGAGCAAGGCGAGGAAGAGGAGGTGGGGAGGAGTGCTGAGGATCTGGGTTGGCAGGGGGTGGGTAACATGCTGGGAGGTGAACACAGTTGCTTCTGGGGCCACAGAAATGGAATCACGAGGGCTCTGAAGCACTACAAAAATAAGAACTAGAGCAAGATGGTTTTGGCCACCCTGGGATGCTGAAGAAAGGCCTGTTTGCCTTTACACTGCCTATAAATACACAGCTGCTGTCCCACCTTCATTCTTCCTCTTCCCCTCTAGTTCTACTCCTTGATGAAAGAAATACCCTTGATATTGATTTTCTAGATATGGACACTTTCAGTTTCCATGCCTATTTCTGTCCCAGCACACAGGGCTGCAGACAAAGGTACAGAGAAGGGTTTTGGGCTAAAGGCTGAATGTGCAGAATCAGCTCGAGCTGTGCCCTGACAGGTGCCTGGCACCTATGAATAGAAAGGTTATCACAGACACTAATTCTTTTTACACACGTTCCTAATAAGACAAAAATGCCTGTAAGAGACAAAAGCCAATTATCTGTTCCTTAAATTGAATATTAAAACTGACAAATCCTGGAAGAGCTCCCAAAAATCTGCACAACTTCTACTCGGAAGGATTAAGGTTGGGATGAGTTTGTGGAACAATGCAAATGAAAGAGGAGGCAAGTCTTGAGGCATTCATGGTGATTTTTTTTTTCACTCAAAAGCCTGCTTGAATTTTTAACATTAACAAGACACAGCAAGTCACATCACTGATCAAAAGGAACCACTGGGCTGACTGGATCATCACAGTTCTTTTGAGATTTGTTTCAGCTTGAGGCCAGGCAATCCCACTGCTGAGAGACAGAACCAGCTGCAATGTCATCACTCTTCTGAGGGAAGCACTGTCACCAAAAATCAAGGTATTTGCTTCAGATAAAGAGCCTGGCTCGAAATGGGAGTGCAGCTCCAGACAGGAGCAGCTGGGAGTCACAGAGGGCCCAAGCAGCTCAGTGCTTTACTCCTGAGCTGTCCCATGTTATAACCCAGAAACAGCTCCAGCTCCCTGCAGAAGGTGGGGACACCCCTCTGAGGGTCCCTCACTGAGGGACATCCCTTCCCTGGTGACTCAACTCGTCCCAGCCCTCCAAGAAGCTCTGCATTTCCATGGAGCTCCCTACAGCATCCAGTGAGCTGGGACCTGGGACAAGTGCTGCTTCTGCAGAGGGAAGGGTGGCTCATCTTGGTGAGAGAAGTCTCCTCTTCCCTGGGAAACCCATGTGCAGAAACAGCACCAAAAAACAGCACTGATTCACTTCAAAACACCCAGCAGCAGCAGGAGACACCCTGCAAGGCTGTAACTAAGGACATCACCTCAAGTACCTCTGATTTTTCTGCCTCTGAAGTGAGGAGTCAGGCACTGAGGTCTGACCCAGTTCAGGACAGAACAGCCACTGAGGCAGCCCCAAATCACAGATTATTTATTCTGCTGTGCACACCAGAGATTCATTTAGTTTTCTCTCATTTCTGACTTCCAGAATGATTTTCTTCCCGTGATTAGAGAAAAATCTTCATGATCCAAACCCACACACACGTTCCTGTTACCCCTGCAAATAACACTCATGGCCACGTGTGTCATTTAACCAGAATTACCTACAGGAAAATGGCAACACTGCCATAACCTCTCATAAATGGATTGATCAACTTTCACCTACAGTTTTATAAACAAACCAGCCGACTTTAAACTTAGAAATCACAAGGTTTACAAACCCAAAGCACAAGTATCTGTATACAAACAGGAGAAATAAACAAAAACAGTGAAAGAAAGTGAAAGAAACAAAAAGCCAAGACAACAGATCCTTTTACACTGTGGGTGAATGGGAGCATTTAACAAATGTAAATAGAATCTGTGCTTCAGATAATACACCATTATCAATGGTAGTCACTATGAGAAGATCAGCAATGAAATGGATGGGGCTTTCCAGTAGGATTGGAGCAAAAAACATGGATTCCAGCACAATTCGACAAGCTGGGTTTGACTGTGGATGGTATGCATGTGGATTTCTTATTTGAAACAGCAATTTCACACAAACATGTCTTACCTTCCACAGCTCTTTTGAAGAACACTTTGCAGCTGCCACACGTCAGAACCCCGTAGTGACAGCCCGAGGCCTCGTCAGAGCACACAAGACAAAGCTTAGGAGGTGGTCCCGCAGTTGCTGAGGTTGTGGATGGAGAAGGGCTTACATCTGATCTCATCCCAGGGCTGGAAAAGAGCACACAAGTACTTTAAGATCCATGGGATAGTGGCAAGGACAATATTCCCAACTGCGGGAAACGGGCTGCCCTGGACTCTGAAACAGCTAAAGAAGGGATTCTGTAAAACATAAGTAAGGCTGTGTGGACTTGACTAGGTCAGGATCACAGTTCTGAGCCAAGGTTCTTGCACAACGACCCCAGCCTGACAACACGCTCTCATTCCGGGCGCTGCCCCGCTCCCCTTGCTCCACACAAAGTCCTGCTTCACTCCCAGCACCATCACTCAGCCTTCTCTGGGAGCCCATCATGCAGAAAGCTGTGCAAGCCACATCCTGATGCATCTTCACAGCAATAAAGGACATTTCACCCCAGCACTTTAGGAAAGGAGTATCCACTCCTAACTTCAGGGCCTGGCTTTCCTTCGTTAGGCCCCAAATGAGGGGTTAGGCCTTTAACAGGCCAGTCATTGTTGGGACTACAAACAAGCCATCGTAATCACCCCGGGCTAATCCCCAGGGCTGGACCAGCAGCTCCTGTGCCAAAGTTCAGAGGCTGATGCTGCTCAGCACGTGTAAACACCACAGCCCCAGCCCAGCCCTGGCGGCCTCGACGCCTCCTCTCACAAGGCCCCGTGTTCTTGGGCTTCTTTTCACAGGTTTCAGCTTTTTCAATCCCATTTCTGCACCGTGTGCTTCATTCAAAGTGATTTTCACAGAAAAATTTTGTCCAAGAGGGTTCCAGCCACTTTCCAGATGAAGCTAGAAAATAACACCTTTTTTTTTTTTTTTTTTGAGACTTTCTTTGGTGCCTCCACTCAGAAACTCTCCAGAACATCCCCTGATATGAGCTTAACGTTCGTACGTGGGCTGCCTTCTGCATGGAAAATTCCTTTTCCTCTCCTCAAGGATGTCTGGCCAGATTTTGTCACCTTTTAAAAACCCCATGGCTCTCAAACATTCACAAACCCCTTACAATTCCAGCCCAATGGAAACGTTTGAGTGCCCGGGAGGGTTTTTTGCTGGACAGGTCCCCTCCACCTGCCCCATCCCCAGAGAGAAATGTCCTGTCCAGTGGTCCCAAGGTCTCTGCTGCTGTGTTTGCTTGGTCCAGGGGGGACTTGGGTAATAAAATCAGGCATGAGGAATGTGAATCCTACCACTGAAACAGGGAGGGATCAGAATCAAACCAGAATAAATGTGCTTGCAAAGTCCACACTTGGGCAAATACGGAAGCAGAGGGCAAAGGAAAGTGAAAATGACTTGGGTTAGGGGAAGGAAGGAGACACTCCGAGCACACGAAGACCTAAGGAATGTGTAGAGCTCCTAAAAACAGGGTCTGGTACAAAACTGAGGGAGAAGGTGATCTGTGTCTGAGCAGAAAAGCAAGCCCCAGAGAACACAGCAACAGCCTGAACATGCCGGGTTAGAAGAATGAGAGCAGCACATGGTGGTGTGAAGGCTTCAACAGGAAAAAGCTGGCACTGGGAATGAGGCAACTTTGAGGAAAAAAGGGAATTAAAAAAGCCCACCCAGGAATGAATGCTTCTTTCCAGAACTTGGGAAAGAACCTGTAACTGTCAGATCACTCCTTTGTGTTCAGAAAGTGTCTGTGAACACCATAACTCCTCCACTCCATGCCCCACGGAGAGGCTGGCACCACCACGAGCTAGTCCATCAGCTGAAGGGGCAGGCACTGAGAGGGTCTGATCCTCTTTATGGTGGTGGTTCCCCCCCACAACCTTTCCTGATCCATTTGGAAAAAGGAGGGTTTTTTTTCCTCCACTTTGTAGGGCCACAGGCATCAAAACAAACAAATAAATAAATAAATAAGAATGTCTATCTCAAAAACAAACCAACCCCCTCAGTAAAACCAGTGACCACTGGCCAGTCAAAAGCTACTCTAAGTTTCCTTACCTTCTCTAAGGTTTTAGGCCCAGTAGCTCCTTTTTCTTATACCACAAAATCCCCAGTTTAAACGTTGAAATATAGACTGGGAGCCTAGGATTTAAAATATGGAACATATAACTAGAGAACTGCATTTCATTAAAATGATTCAAACCAGAAGCAGCTGGAAACATCTTTCTACGCCGAGGTCTGAAGGCAGCTAATTCAGATACAGACACCCAGCCCCGTGTAGCTCACGAGTTTCTGACACCAGCATTTTCAAGGCAGTGCTTGTCAGGAGGGCAGTGCCAAACACACTCCCCTCAAACTTCTCAATCACCTTCAATTCTTCAACAGGGCCCCCTTTTCTGTACCAGCACCACAGAAAATGTAACATGAGAGAGAAAACAGATGATCCGACTTACCAAACTAAAAATAAATGATTACATTGATTAATAAAGCAGTAGCCAGCAGTCTAATCCGGGCTGCTGGCGTATCTTCTCAAGCCTGGCTCCATCAGATAAGGCCAATATTTACTAACTGTGTGGAGAGCTGCCAGGCACTGACAGCCCCTGGTTGTGTAAAACACAATTCTGCCTGCCCCAAACACGGGGAGCAGGGGGGGTTATGGTGCACCAGGGCTCCTGCGAGAGCTGCAACAAACTGGCTCGAGGTTTAATATAAATAAATATTTTACCTAATAAGTTATACATAGTAAAAGACAAACAACCACTTCCTAAGGAAGAGGTGAGGGAGGGAAATTACGCTCTGAGATAATATAATAATAAAAGTTACCTCGCAGTTATGGGCAGAAATGTTTTTAAACTTAAATGTTAAACTATGATTCTTATCTAAATAAAATAAAAAGTCAAGACGCGCCGGCCAAAGAAGAAAAATATTCCAATCTGAAGGGCTCCAAATCTGTAAAAACTTAGTTAAATTTGATTTGGGGAGGTAAGGTGATATTTGTTTAAGGGTACTGAGCTCCATTCCTATGTACTCACAGAAACTGTTTATATATAATCTAATTGTATGTCTCTGTATGGACGTATTTCTCATTGCCAGCCAAGGAAACACGCGGGGTGAAATGGAAAGACTGAAAGGAGATGCAGCCACAGGAACAGTTCAGAGTTGTTCAGCCAAAGCCATTGCTGTGTTAATCATTCACCAGAGACTTTCAAAGCAGGCTCAAGGGTCAGGCTCTGCCGAAGCCGGGCACGGTAACGGCCCTGGTGGAGCCAAGGTTTCCCTTCTGGGGGTCCCCGTGTCCTGCTGGGGGGCAGAGCTGGGGGGCAGAGCAGTCCTGGTACCCTCAGAGAAGATATGGGTGCCCAGTAACCCCCAGCCTGGCATGCAGCTGGCAGAGACTGGGCAGGGAGAGTCACCCCTTCTTCCTAAGGACCCTTCCACCAGCATCACGGTTGGGTGCCAACGATGCTCCTCTCTCTGCTTCTCCTCTCTCTGCTTCTCCTCTCTCTGCTTCTCCTCTCTCTGCTGTCTTTGCCGGGGAGAGCATCCAACCTCCCTGGTACGACACAGGCTGGGCAGGGTCCATGGACTGAGCCTGTGAGAACTATAGTTGTTGCCTTGAGCAAAGCTGCAGCTCAACCATTTTCACCTTTTCTGAAAGAAAAATAATTCTACCCCGAAGAAAATTCAGGGGAAATGCCTAATATCCATTTTTGCAGACATACAGACAAGGTTTTCCCTGGTGCTATTATAAATTACCAAACCACAATTGCAACTGCCTCCTTAAACCCTGTTCACGTCCAGCTGCCCCCTCCAAGGACAGGAATGGGAGCAGGATGTCCAGGGTGGGAAGAAACAGCTCAAAATTTGACTATAATCTGACTATATTTCTTATTTCAGTTTAAAGCAGAGTGAAAAGACTATTCATTTGTCTCCTTCTTCTAATCTATTGCCTCACAAACACGAGTTGCCTTCGCTCTGCAGGATCCAGACCACAAAATGCCTCCCACCCTAAATGCAGGCTCTCCAGAAGTCACCTTAGTGCTGAAGGAATATGTTCTTAGAAGCCAGCTCCTTATCTGCCCAAGCGTATCCCCCAACTCGCAGTAAAGAGCTGATTTTCAATGTCACTGCCATCTGGCCCTCGTGCTTATCTTCCAGCAATGAGAACAATGTAAACACTCAGCTGCATACACCAACTGATTACATTTTTTGAATTGCTTGCTTATTTCTTCATTAACTACAGAAGCTACTAATTATTTTTGATACCCTCTTAGGCAGTTTTCAGTTAAAGCTGGGGGGGAAAAAAAACCGAACAACACGGCTATTGACTTTCCATCACAAAAGTAAAATAAATGTGTATTTTCCCATTCAAAACAGCATTTTGCTGGGAATCTGAAGCACTGATTCTGATTGTTTCTTGTGCCTCTTGCGACGTACTGAAGCTCCAAGAGAGTGAAGACCAGCAGGAGCTGGTAAAACCCACCATTTCCACCCAGGCTGCCTGCAAACTCTGCAGACACACAGAACTGAACTCCTATCAGGGGGTGTTCAACACCCAGTGACCGACTGAAGCCCAGGGTGTCTGGGGCACAGACTCCAAGTTCTGCTGCCCACCCGGGTGTACAAAGCACCCCTGGACCCGCAGAACAACCAAGACCTCCAAATAACTTCAGAACAGGTCGGTTCTTTGTAGTTTTCTTTCCCATTTTGCAGCTAAAGCAGAGAAGTGAAGGGCAGTGGGGGAAGTGCTGTTCCTGATGACAAGTGTCACCCCACTGATGTGGGTGTTACAGCCCCCCTGCAAGCCAAGCCAATTAACACCATTTACCTCACACCCAGATAAACCCTGTAACATGACTGGATAAACCAGGAGACCAGGTCTAGTCTTGTGCCTGTAACACAACCAAGGTAACACCACCGTGAGGGAAGGATCACCCAGAAAAGACCAAACTGCTTCACTGCTGGGTGCAGGGACTCGTGGTGTGCACACACACACACACACACACAGTTTCACATTCAGACTGGCACGAACCCTCGTGCCTCCTCCTGCTGTGTGTCTGCATCAGGATAAATGTTATTGCTGATTTATAACAGAGCACTGGGATTAGAATTCACCACAAAATTTACCACACGAGATGCACCTCAAGCAGCCAAGTCTGCCCATGAGCCTCTCCATCTGCACAACAACAGAATTTACCACCCTTTTAATACAGCCAAAACAAACCATAGGATTAATTGTTTTGTATAAAGTCACCTTGAATACCATAAATATTTTTGCTTATGTTTCCAACCCCTCAGGTTCATCATAACAAGGTTACTGACCAAAGTACCCAAATTGAGCTCAGAACACGAGTGACTTCAGCTCACACCAAGCAAAGGTTTCACATATATCCATTCTAAAAGATTTTATGTATAATATTATGTATATTTTATTTAAAATACACTTACTACTGCCAAACAAAGTAAATTGCAGTGAACACTTTCCCCCTAAGTATTGTTGCATGGAACCAAACCCCGGAGCTGGGGAGGTTTTGATCCCCATATAGTCCAGAGGTTTTAAGAAGAACCTGAATTGCAAACCTAAGCTTTGTCTCTCTTAAGGATAAGAAGGACACAGCGTAAGAAGGACAGGGAGCTGTTGGAGTGAGGCTGGAGGAGCCCCAGCAATGCTGGGAGGGTTGGAACCCTCTGCTGGGGTAGACTGGGAGAGCTGGGGGGGGTTTCAGCCTGCAGAGGAGAAGCTCCAGGGAGACCTTCTGTGGGCTTTGAAAGGCATCTAGCAGAAAAGATGAGGACAGAGTTTTGAGCAGGGCCTGTTGGGACAAGACAAGGGGTGGTGGTTTGAACTCAAAGAGGGAGGTTTAAAGACGCTCTTCAGCGTGAGGTTGGTGAGACCCTGGCACAGGCTGCCCAGAGCCGCTGTGGATGCTCCATCCCAAGCTGGATGGAGCTCTGAGCAACCTGCTCCAGTGGGAGGTGCCCCTGCCCTTGGCAAGGGGGTTGGACCAGATGATCTTTAAAGTCCTGTCTTTCAAGTCCCTTCCACCCAAAGCATTCTGTATGAGCAAACAGCATTTCCTGAGACAGCCCGGCCCACATGGGCTCTGGACACCCCATCCCGTCCC
>JANHGL010021910.1:0-10589 GCA_024611195.1 Ceyx melanurus | reverse complement strand
GTTGAGGGTGTCCCTGCTCACTGTAGGGGGGCTGCACTAGATGACCTTTGGAGGTCCCTTCCAGCCCTAAACATTCTCTGATTCTCTGATCATCTAACAGGCAAAAAAAGACAAGACAAGATCCTGAAAAGCATCATCTTCTCCACGAAGGCAGCACAAGCACTGAAACCAGGTATTCAAGGTGTTGTCTCCAGCACAGACTGACCTCTGGGCCACAGTCCCTTCAGAGGAGCAGCTGCTGTGGCACAGACACAGATGCTCTGAGATGCACCAGCTCTGGCACAGCCTCACCCACGGGTGCTTTCGGGGTGCCCTGCTCCCGGGTGGGCTCAGCTACGGGTCAGTGTGCCAACCTGCCCAGTGATGCCCTGGCCACCTGCCAGCCCAGGCACATGGCCACTGCTGTTATCAGAACATTCCCAGGCACAGCAGCCAGATAAGCAGCAGCAGCACAAGCCAAAGGCAGAGGCACTAACGAGCACTGGGCTCCCATACAGGGCTAGGTGGGCAAGGCCAGTGGCAAGGGCCCTGCTAATTAATAGCTGAGCAGCATTAATAGCTGCAAACTCCAGCTAGCACATGCCAACCAAGCCTGTTATCTCGAACCCTTCCAGTCCCACGTTGGGCACCAAGAGGGATTATTGTGGTTTAACACCAGCTGGCAGCTCAGCCTTACCCCGTGGGGTGGGGGACAGAAGAGTGAGAGTGAGAAAGCTCCTGGGTTGAGATAATTTAACAGGTCAAGCAAAAGCTGCCACAACACAAGCAAAGCAGAACAAGGAATTCACCCAGCACTGCCCACTGTGCCAGCTGTCCTGCCTGGGTGCCCCCCAGGCTGCTGGGGTGAGGAGCTGGGTGTCAGCTGCCCAGCAGGGACCAGAACATCACCAGCACCTTCAGCAGGGACCAGAACACAGCTCCAGAGCACTTACCAGGAGGGAAACCAGCCCCAGCCCAGCCCAAACCAGCACTCGTTCCTCACTAATTCCATTTCACCCTCTGGAAATCTGAGTAAGGTGGTGAAAAAAAAACCTTGCTTAATTTCTTTTCAAGGAAGTATTAACTTATGACCTTTCACTTTCTCTTTATTCCATTTTAAGCCCTCTTTCATGGCAAGTATCTCTGATACAATGACTTAGCACATTTGTAAGGCCTAATCCTAGTGAGCTAAATGAGCACACAGTCATTTCCTTCATTCTTTAATGACAGTAAAAGAGAAGTGGTGCAACCCTTCAGCCTCATCACAGTTGGTTTTCCCCTGGAATATTCCAGAGTATCACTGAAATAAATGAAAAGGGCACACTAGAAGGATTCACTAACATCTCTTTGAAGTCTTCTCATCAAAATCTTACCATATCTTCCAAGTTCACCGGGAAACAGAAGTTTCTTGTGTTCAGGGGGGAAGTGATGGAGCTGACTCTGCCTCTAGCAGCCCTCACAGTGTGAAAATGCCCATTTCTTTAGGCTGCTTGAAACCAGCTCTGAGCTCTCAGAACTCAGGACAGCCCTTAACTCCAGCTCTTGCCACTGAAAACTTCTTCACCACCTTCTTTTCCTTCTCTAGAAGGAAATCAGCACAGCCTGCATCTGCTGCTCATGCTCTGAGTCCCCTCCATGCACCAGACACAGCTCCACATATTACATAAGTAATTTCCCTCCAGACCTGATTTTCACTCGTGTTATGAGAGGGCAGAGTCTCTACCCAGAAACTCATCTGTGCCATGATCTTAATAAACATTTATTACCTTACTCAAATTAAACTGTGAAGTGAAACTGAAGGGAAATTCCACACTCCTTCACTCAGCTCCAGCATCCAAAAACTCTTCTGGATACCAAGCTCGGGTTCACCAAGGAGTGAAGCCTCTCAAAATGCCTGTTCTCAGATAAGAATGTTTACATATTTTACACTGGCTTCAATTCTGGTCTGTAAGAGAACAGAGTTGCTGGGTTTATAATAAAAAAAACCCCAACAACAACAGACTGAGTGGATCTACAAGCACTGGGTCAATGCCATTAACTCTGGAGCAATCCAGACCCAATAAAAGATGAACAGAAATCCAGCAGGTAAAACAAAACAGCAAAGCACCTAACAGTGAAAGTAGCCCATGAAAAAAAAAGACATAAGAGGAAAGAAGAGGTAGGTAAACACAAACTGAAACTACAGTCTGCAAGTCAAGTTTTGGTTAAGTGAAGCCACAGAGCCTGTGTTTGTGCAGAACAAACCCGTGTGTGCACACTGCCCTTGCATGTTTCCAGCATTGATTTATTAAAATCCTTTAGCCCACAGCTTGAGAAAGTTACTGCTTCAGAAAGGTAACAGGAAAATGCTTAAGAAATGAAAATAAGAGGGAAAAAACCTGCATGAGCACCCAGCAGCACAGGGTGCCTATGGCCTAGGTGAGCTGATTTGAAGTGGACTGTTACCAACTCACCTCAAGGGATCAAATGAGAGGCTACAGAAAATCACACATTTTCACACACTGCACACCCTGCTCTCAAACACACCCCGTTTTTAGTGATGTATCACCCAAGCCTCAGCTGCCAGCACGTCAGCCTGACACTCAGCCCCCTTCAAAGCCACAGCACACAGCCTCACCTCTGCAGAGAGCCAGCAAACGGCCCTGGAGCAGCTAAACCTGCTGGGGAGAGCAGCACAGACAGGTCCCAGCACAAACCCAGTGCCCCAGCACGGCCAGTTGAGCAGGATGGAGCCCCCAGCTGGGACTCTGCTCTCCCACAGAAGCTCTGCACCAAGCCACTGCCCCTGCACAGGCCCTGGCAGAGCTCCCCCAGACCCTCTACTGCCTCATTCCACATCACAGGCACGCCAGGAGAGCAGGTTCTCTGAGCCATGACCACAAAAATAAACCTCAGGAGCTGCCCTTTGCTGTCACAGCCCCAGCCCCAGCTCAGCAGACACCAGCAGGCAGCAGAGCAGCCCCTCTGAAGCTTGGCAGAGACCTCCAGAGCCTCCCACTCGTGCTCCCCAGGGCAGGTCCTGGTGGAAGGCACCATCCAGGGGCACCCCAGGAGGGGCAGAGGGAGGCTGGGCACCCACATTCCCCAGCAGCAGTGGCCTTGCTGCAGGTCCAGCTGGGAAGGCAGTGAAGCCTCTCCCCTCACACGCAATCCCTGCAGCTGGAAAGGAGCCCCAGGGCGGCTGGAGGATCCTCATCCAAGACCAAAACCTCACTGGCTAAAAATTTCACTCCATTTCCAACCACAGGCGTCCTGTTTTCACACCCCTCTCGCCCCACCAGAGAAGCAGCCAAGCTGCTGCCTACTTGTGAACAACAAGGTCCCCCACCCACCTCCCAAGCCCTCTTCTCAGCAGCCAGGGCGCTGAAATCCAGAGCATGGAAATCCCCAGCACACCCACCCTGCCAGCTTCTCATCCAGGACAAGGTGCCCAGCACAGCCAGGAGCCCACCCACCACAGCAGGCTTTGCAGACAAGGACTTTCCCCAGCCTTCCTGAGAGGCTGGTAATAAAGCATCAGCCCTCAGATCCTGCAAGACAAAACCAAAACGAGGAAGAGAACCAAGCCACAAAGCTGTAAAATCCCTTCCATCAGCTGTTTATTTGAATGAAGCACATACTTCTGGGTGATTTTCTTACCTGACAGTGCCACCAGTTTCCTAGGTAGTGTTTGGAGGCAAACTACTCAGACCTGGCTTTGCTTTTAACAGAAAACCAGCATCCCGGGCAGTGTTTACTCACTTTAAACTTGGTGGTGCAAACAGAACCAACCAGAAACATGAAGTATCTGAATAAAGCAACAGAAGAGTAAAACTGTGCCCTGCTGCTCAGAAGTTTCACATTAAATCCTGCGTGACTGTGATGCATAAATATGATCATGCTCCCCAGCTGTTTTCTGACACACAGTAACTCTACAAACCTATTACAAACAGTATGAGGAATGTATTACTGTAAAAAAATCTAATATGGAGCCCAGTTCCTTAACTGAATTACAGTAGCAGGGAATTGAATTCAAGAAAGACACGACTGCTTTGGAAATCCTTTCCCAGCAGCAGTTCTGCCTTTGCCATCTCAGGAAAATGGAGGTGTGTGATCCAAGGGGAAGCTGAATACACCCCTGGATCTCCACAGCACAACGTCAGCAGCTTCTTGGACACCAGTTTCCAAAGTGCTTCAGAAACTACAGTTTCTGGGAAGACTTTAGAGGGCCCCACAGGTGCAGAAGGGACACAGAGGTTTAGGGAGAAGTGCTGGATGCAGCCTCAGTGAGGAATGCAGTTGGCTGGTACAGGAACATACCCCAGAGAAGATGTTGAGATGACTTCTGAAGAGCAGCTTCCTCCAGAAGCCCACACAATCGTGGTGATTATTGATTTAAGGGACCATTATTATGGAACTCGACGTGATATCCTGGAGGAGAAACAGCCTGTCCTGGATCCCAAGCTTCATCCTCACGTAAGAGCAGAGAGACCAAGTGACATCACCCCCAAGAGTGACCTGAACCAGGGGCTGGCAGCTGCAGCTCCACCCAGGACATGAGGAGCAGCAAGATGGGGTGGGCCATGGCAGCAGAGTGGCTCTGCTGTCCCCACAGCACCCACAGCCCTGTGCCCAGTGGTATGGAGCAGGGTTCCCTGGCAGGGAGACACCCTTCCAGCCAAGGTCCTGGCAGAGGCTGGCACCAGCTGAGTCAGGGAGGGACGTAGGAGGCATGTGCCCAACACTTACTTGGAGTGAAGATGAGGTAAGGAGAAAAACCTCCAGGAGAGCCCAGGTAATTGCACTGCACTGTTGTCCCAGCCTGCCTCTGGAAGCACAATCACCCAGCACCAGCCTGAGGAGGCTGGACTGGTTGTGCAGGGTGGCACTGGCTGCTCTCCTGCCAGGGCTGCCACACGGGCACCCTTTCAGTTTCCCTTTCAGGGAGTTCTTGCCACCCTCAGGTGCTCCAGCACTCTGGGCTGGCTCAGCCTCCGAGCTCGGGCTGCTCTGGGGGTGCCTGGCACAGCTGGGTCACAGGGGGGAATCAATCCTCACGGATGGGCAAAGTTAACTGGCATTTTTGCATTTATGTAATTATTTCTCACTTGAAACTACTTGATGTGAAGTCTGCACCAAGACAATAAGCTGAAATATATATTTTTTTTTATTTTTTTTTTTTTTTCCTTTTCTCTGTGTCTATTCCAGCTGTACTGGTTCAGCTCCTGTCCCCTGGGGGTGAGGCCATCCACTGACAGTATCAGCCCAGCACTGAGAACAGGATTAACTCCTGGGCTACAAGTGCCTTGGTGATTTAAACACAGGCTGTATTACAAATTGGACACCACGCTGCAGCTCATCACTCAGAAAAACTGCTGTGAGGACAACACCAATAATCTGTAGGTGCACCAAACCCAACACAGCAACACTGCAGGAAATCAGATTAAAACTGTGTGTATCCCCCCAGGCTCGGGGAGACAGGGACTGTAAACCCAGAGAGATTAACAGGAGCAGCTCCCTTGGGCCATGGCACAGCTCAACGTGCCTCCAGGAGCTCAGCTGGTTGCCCCTGTCTTTGAGAGCAGTTGGAAGCTGAGCATTTGATGAATGGATGGTAAAAGATGATGTCTGCACACCAGAGACCTCCTTCCAGTCACTGCAGGAACACAGGGAGAGCTGTGACCACAGCTCTTCCCACTGCCTGGCACTTGGGCTGAGCCCAGGGCTGGACTGGGATGGGATTTATCTCCTCAGTGTCAACACTGGGACTGTCTGCAGAACACACACGTCGTGCTGCAGCCACCCCCCAGCAGTGGGTATCACCTGGGCAGCCTCCACCTACCCCAGGACATGCCCGAGGAGAGAACCGAGCTGTGAGGAGAATAGTTGGTACCAACAACCACAACCTCATGGTCTCCCAGCCTGAGCACTGAGCACTTGCTCTCTGGTGAAGCCACTGATCAGAACATCCAGTGGCGTGGGAACCAGTGTTTCTCACTGCAGTGGCAAAGGGATTTAACAGAATGTCCTAAGAAAAAGGCTCCAAATCACATACTGCACAAACTGCCAACGCTGGATGCTGCACTTGCTCCAAAGAGAAGCACTCTGAAGAGACCCAGAAGCTACTAAAATTATGATTAAAGCAAAAATCCACTAGCTTCTTTTTATGACCAGCTGAACACAGGTACTAGGATAAAGGTTTTCTTTCCTGGTATAATATTGTGCATCAAGAACAGAATATAAAGGAGTGTGGGTGAATTTTTTGCAGCCAGCACACTGCAGGAGTCCAAGTGGCCAGCCCAGCACCCATCCCACACCCCGTGAAGGTGTGCTGACAGTTACACACTCAGCCTCCAGCCACTTGCTCGTGGCCAGAAGGAGCAGGAACCAGGTAAGAAGTGGCTTCTGCATCCCAGACAATTTTCTCTCAGGCCCTCTGGAGCACACAGGGCTGCAGCAGTCGTGCAATGCACGCTGCTCACACCCACGAGGAGACTGGTGAGCAGAGCTGGCCCAAGCCACTGCCAGCAGCACAGAACAGGGATGTTCAACCACGAGGAGGTTTACATCAAAATAAAAATGCAACAGGCAACGAAAACCAACCTGTGCCACACAGCTCCAGCTGGGTTTAAAATAGAGATCACTGTAGGGGGAATAAATTGGCAGAGATTAACAATCTGGGTTGGATTTACAACAACCTGCTCGGCTGTGAGCTGGCTGAATGGATCTGCTAAAAGTGGGCAAAGTGGCTTCCATCTGGCAGCACACACCACTCCCCAAGCCCCCTTTCCACAGGGCCTGGGGGCACATTCTGCAGGACACCCCCAATCCCCCCCTTCCTGCCAAAGCAATCCCATCTCCCACCCTGTGCTCCCAAGGCTCAAAACCCTAGTACAGTATTGCATTAAGCTGACAAATCACAACACGGATTCCTGAAGCCTCCAGCACTCCCCCCCAAATTACCAGTCTGGGTTTGACATCAAAACCAGAGCCCTTGGAAGAGTCCCATTTCCACAGGCACCACACGCTACACGCCGCTGACTCAGGCAACACCCACCCGTGCCAAGCCACGGGGCCGTGGCTCACGGCCAGGCTGGGACAATGCAGGCAGACAAAGGCCAACTGACCTTTACCATTCCTAGCACCAGATCACTTCCCTCCCCCCTTCCTTCTAGTAAAATCACCCGACTCCACGGAGAGCCCCAGTTCAGGGCGAGGGAGGGTTGGGATCGCCACTGAGCGGCAAGGCTTCCCCACCCACCCCCCAGCCACCACCACCTTCCAGATTCTCCTCCTCTTCCATGGCTTCTCCCAGCTCTTGCCCTTTCCTAAACTTCCTTAATGATCCTTATCCCCCACCAGCTTAAGTACTAGGAAAGATTTCAGCTGTAATAAGAGAAGCCTCCACGCTGCCAGTGGGGCCCAGCGCTGGCCGCCGGCACGGGGAAAAGAGAAGCAGCCCCAGCCACTGCTCCCCCCGCAGAGAGCCACAGCTCCGGGAAACCCGAGGAATGGGAAAGGCTGAGGGATGGATGCGATGTGTGTACCACACACGAGCCCCACCAGCACGCCCTGCTACAAGAATTTCCTTCACATTTCAACAGTCTTCACTGGCGCTCGTGCAATAAATCCCCGATAACATCCCACCGGAGACTGACACCAGCAAACCCTCCAGTTCTTCAGCAGAGTGCTTCCCAAATGCTGTCAGGATGCTTCACTGCTCTCCCAGATGCTGCCTCACTTCTCCCACTCAAGTGTGAGGCGAGCTGGCCCCGTCAGCCCCTCTCCCCACTCGGGCTCCATCCACCCTCTCCTCGCCCCAGCGCGGGACGCAGCGCTCGCTCCGCCGGAGACCCCTCCAGAGCCAGGCTCTCCTGCCTCCTCTGGCCCTTCTCTGCTCAACAAGGCTTTGCCCCTTAGCTTTACACACAGCTCCAGGTCCTGCCCGGTGGCACAGGGACTGCCAGGCTCTGCCAGGCTCTCCCACAGCCCCACGTGTGACGGGTGGTTTATCGACGCTCGCGCCGAGCGCGGCTCCGAGCTCTGGATCCTGCCTGCTGACTTCAGAGAGGCTCCCCCGGCTCCCTGGGAGATTGATGGGGTTTCTCCATCCCGATTAGCACTTCTCTCATCAAAGGCAGCACGCTGTGCTATCCTTAGAAGCAAAACCCACTCCGAAACTGCACGACACCGACTCACGCCCGCGTGCCTGCGGAGACCGTGCACGCTCCTCGTTACAGCAGCAGTCTGAACACCACTGACACCAGGGCAGAGCTGCAGCTTCTCCTCCCAGATGTTCAGTGTATCAGCACCATGCTACCAACAGCCAAATTATTCTACCAACAGCCACAAATATTTCCTATTGGAAAGACGAGTTTTGCCATTCTGGATTCTCCAAATCCCAGCCTTCCCTTTACGCTGCCAGTACCTAAAAGAAGGAGGGGGGGGAAAAACAAGGCTACAGGAACCCAGTGAGATTCTCCTTCCTTTGTTTCTGAAACTAATGCCAATTTTGTTAAGTCTTCTGCGAGATAAACAAACAAATCTACGTTACATCAACTTAAACTAACCCACTCTAGACCAAATATTTCTGACAAGGTTCGGGGAGAAGTAATTCCTGCTTCAAACCCTTCGTTACTATCTCCAACATTTCAAAAAGAACATGGAGTTGCCTCTATTTTATGGGAAAAAAAAAATAAATTAAAGAAAGCAAAATCAGAATTGGACTTGGCAGTTTTATGTGTAAAAATCCTCAGGAAGAACAGCTTCCATACAAGGAAAAATGGGCTGCCACGCAAAATGCAACTAGAATTCTTTACACAATCCTTAAATTGATTAAAATGAATTAAAAATGACCCAACCCCATTATCTGAAGGAAAAAAACCCCAAACAGAAGCAGGCAATACAAAACAGACCACGCTGCAGGCAGCGAGAACACTGGGCAATGCCAACCACTGCCTGCCATGCTGAAGATGCTCCCCTGTCCCTGAGGCACTGCCCTGGCCCAGGGCTCCCCAGCACCCTCCTCTGACTGCTAAACAATCGGTGTTTACTGAGTCCTCCAAAGCCAGACACGTGTAAACCCTTTGCCCACAAACACACTTGGGTCTTCCCAAATAGCTCTGTGAAGTAAGAACAGCGTGGGGACTTCACACCAGTGATGCTTCCATGATGGGAGAATTTGCTGCCTTGAAGCCACTCAGCCCACCCAGCAAAGCCAGCTCTTCACCACCAAAACCAGCTCGATGGAACAAAATAAAGCCACCAGGGGAGGTGTGCTGACTGTGCAGAAAGTTAGTGCAAAAGGAATCCTACTCTGTCACAATGAGTGGTAAGGCAGGTTACATATCCACACAGCGAGGTGGAATTTATATACAAATTCCATTTTCCTGATGGCATAAACACTTCAAATAAAATAAATAAATAAAATGAAGGCATATATTTACTAGGGAACAAAAAAATAATCAGGAACAACTGAAGAAATCCAGAATGAGAGCGAGTTTCAAGTTGCCTTCCTGCAACAAAGCAGGAATCCTCCCAGAGCTCGCTGCAGCCGCGGGAAAATGGCGCCAACCCCGCAGCCAGCCTGGGCAGCAGGGAACAGAAACCCAGAGCAGGTACTGCTGGAAAGCCTACCACTCCTGGGTCACGTGTGGGGACTTCAAGAGCCACTGCCTAGCAGAGACACCCCCCCCCAGCACCCCTCGGCACAACCCTCCTCCTCCACCCAGACCCAACAGTGGCTTGAGCAACCGCGCTGAACAAAGAGCGGCGCGAAGAGCCCGCTCGGCTCGTGTGGGCACCCAAAGCAGAGCTGCTCCTGGCTGCCAGGGGGCACAGGGGACACGTATCATCCCTTAGGAAGGTGCCACCCTGGCCCTCACCCCCACAGGGCAGAGGAGAAGCGTGTCACTCACATCCCTGTGCCACTCACATCCCCGTGCCACTCGCATCCCCGTGCCACTCGCATCCCCGCGCCACCGAAGCGCTCGCGGAACACGCGGCAGCAAAGTCACTTCAACACTCACTGCCCAGCTGCCCCCCGTGCCCTGCTCACAGACACCCCCCGGGTGAGCCCTCAGCAGCTCGGGGGGACAGTCACATTCCAGGTACGTCCAGACATCCCTGCAAACACCCTTCTCTCTTCAAACGCAGTTCTCAAACAAACCGCCCAGCGTTTCCTACTGGGAATCTTCTTGCCCATGTAAGGTAACTGCAACACCCAGCAGAGCTGCAACTCCAGCTCAGCTTCAATGTGATTCTAGCAATTCCCCCAGCAACCAAGTTATTTTTACACGTACCATTTAAATAACACTAAGAATCAAAAAAAATAAAATAAAAAATAAAACAAACCTACAGCGATTGATCCTCTAACCCTCGAGACTGAAGCAGCTTTTGCATACACTGAAATACTTCCTTCTGCATGGATCCTCCTACCACATACTCAACCTTCCCTCCGGGTTGTATCTTACAATTTTCATTTATTCTTACAATTTCCATTTATTCCTTTTTTTTACATGTGCCAGCTCCCCTCTTCTTCTCATTCATAGTAACACAAGAGTATTAGGGGTTGAAAGGACCTTAGAGATCATCGAGTTCAACCCCCCTGCCAGGCAGGATCATCATCTAAG